>CANHQG010000364.1:0-25000 GCA_947462335.1 Harmothoe impar
GTATTTCATGCCCCTATACCCTCTGCTATACCATAAGGCTCTGTGCTCTGACGGGTACATCCACACACAGCTGTAGAATAGAAGCGGGGGCAGAGCCGCTTATAATCCCAGTGTTGTTATTATTTGCCGCTGTCTACACATTTAGTTGTGATTGTTTCGGACTGGAAAGGTTGAACCGACCTTCTTTGACCTTCTTGCTTCAGACCTTTTTAACGAGATGGTATCGGTAAAGGTTGTAAGTATGGATGTAACATTTACACAGCGGTGTTTGGTGACATTAGGTTGTTAACGTCCAGGGATGCACACAGTGTCAGTATCCAGGCCTGCACACTGTGTGTCTAACTGCTGTCTATTATCTATATACAATAATAGAGGCACCAGGTTAGTGTTGTGGGTGTGGGAGGGAAACACATTTTATTTTTCATGAAATACGGCCGTGCCATTTGTTTAACCAAAGAATGTTGTATTTTACATGCTCGTGAAATAACCCATTCCCGTATTTCATGACTCTAGGATGTCATCAAAATGGCGGTTTGTTTATATTTAAACACATCATCTCCCACTAATATCTATACCCTCTAACGGCTTATACAACATTGTGTGACGTCATGACGTCATGTGACCTAATGTTATGTCAGGTGACATCACACATGTCATTTTGGTGACGTCATGCAATGTCATGTGACGTCGTACAATGCCACGTGACGTCATGAAATACCATGTGACGTCTTACAATGGCACACGACGTCATACAATGCTGTGTGATGTCATACAATCCCGTGTGACATCATACAATGTCATGTGACGTCATATGATGCTGCATGACGTTATGAATCACATTTGACGTCACACAATGGCATATAACGACATACGATGCCATGTGACGTCATACAATGTCATGTGACGTCATACAATGCCATGTGACGTCATACAATGCCGTGTGACGTCATGCAATGTTATGTGATGTCATGAGAGGCCATGCTCAGATGTTGTTGGACGTATTTTCAAATTTCACTGCACCATGTCTGACAGTTAGATGGCTTCTTGTGCCGTGCCTCCCCCGCCTGGCGGCAGAACTGTATTAAGGGAGTGTTCATTTATTAATTACAGGGGGGTGGTGAGATTTCGCTCGGAGGGGCGAAAATATTTTACCCCCCCCCTCAAAAGTGCCTGTAACGTTTCGCGCCCCCCCCCCCTCGCAGAAGGCGCCGAAAATTTTTCGCCCCCCCTTTGAACTATAGTAAGGCGCAGGCTTTTTTGCAAAAAAGGGGCTTAAATTTTTACGCCCCTCCTCAGGAGGGGTCGGAAATTTTTACGCCCCCCCCCAAACCCACCACCCCCCCTGTAAATAATAAATGAATACTCCCTTACGCCCATGTAACACAGCAGTCACACACCAGCAGCAGGATACAACACAAATACTGCTCAGCTCTGGTCCAGGCATGTTTGCTGACACAAACTGTATATCTGTTTTTCAGAGGAAGAAGCTTATATCTTCTGGTGAACGTAACTGATTCACTTCTTGTTTCATTTTAATTGTTATGTTGCTCATCTTGAATAAAGATGAACATATTTTTGCCAGATTGTTTTCTCGCCCAGTTTGATCACCAGATATAGGGTGGTCAGCCTGTGGTCACTCCACTGTCTGAAGCTGCCACTTGACTCAACACCACAACTCTACAGAAGGTACCTCTGCTGTGGTGTAGGCAGGTAGCTGGATGCAGAATCAACCAATCTGATCAGAATACACCCTTGGGCACCCTACAGTCACTGCAGGATTTTAGGGTGCATTATCTAACAGCTGGTACCCATGTGACTGCTGTTATCAGAGCTTATCTTGCCAGGACCAGCTTAAGTAATGGCCACACCCGCAGGATGACCAGCTTGACCCCTATACACTGTGACGGGTGTGTGTGTAGGTCTTCTGCTGTAGTAAAGGTGGGGGGGGGGGGGGGGGGTGTCACCAAACTGGAGTCACAGACCAGAGCACTGATACCATACGGTGTGGGTGTGGGGTGCCCCGTCCCGCCCTCTGGTGTGAACGGCACACACTACACCCTGGTAGGTGCACCCTCACTGGGCGGGTGACAAGGGTAGGACAGTCAGTCCATCTCATGTAGAGATCGACATGGTGACATGGCTATTTCTTAAAATCGACAGGGCGACATGGTCATTTCTTAAAATCGACATGGGGAATTGGGACCCTCCATCCAGACCCCCAGTCATCTCATGTAGCGATCAGACTGAAGGCTGGAGACAAAAGGCAGATAAACACGTCCATTTGACATCGGGCTCCTCAGCCAGAGGTGTTCCCTCCCAACAGGAGGGGCTGGGCTGGAGTCTCTAACGGGAAAAGACGATACTTGTAACCTGCTCTCACCTAGTTAAACCCGCAGATCTTACTGCACGTCCAGTAACAGTCAGAGTGCGCAGCAGTCGGGACAGGTACTCAGCTCTATATATAAGGGCGCTGGGCCTTTAAACTGGTGTTGCTCAGGAATTTGTCCGAATAATTATAACCAAGTCCTATTTAATGTCAGTTTCCCTCTTCGCGTAGATGATTTATTTGTCATGTATGACTGTACATCTGTATCATCTATGTATAACAGGGACTGTTTTAATGATTATATACATGCATTTCCAAACACTCCAGTGGTGTAGGATGACGTGGGAGGTATCCTATAGCAGTATATACAACTCCCTTATTACAGCCCTATAAACAGCCCTAGTCATACTTAGTAGTGTGCCCCCTCCCCAGTTCCACCCCCTTGACACCTCATCCTGGTCTCCACACATTGGTGGTTGTTATCCATCACCAACCAGGTATCACCCAGGTCTCCCCCCCCCCCCCTCCCCACACATACATACACACTTGCCACTCACCTGTCCCCTCAGCCCTCACCCGGACCGTCATGCGCTAATCGTGTATCACTCCGCGCTAATCGTGTATCACTCCGCACTAATCGTGTATCACTCCGCCCTCCGGCCCTTATCACACCCCGTACTCACACAGTGTACATACGCTATAGTACATAGTACTCGTAGTGTCCAGTCAGGGAGTCTCGTACAGCCAGAGCTCTTAGTGGTCACCATGTAAACACCCTGTAACTCTTAAATGCTGCATAGCGCCGGGATACACCTTTTTCTGCATGCGATGTATGAATGCAGCACTGGCGAGTTACTCACTGGGACCATGACAAGTATAAATGCAGCACTGGTGAGTTACTCGCTGGTACCCTGATGTATGAATGCAGCACTGGCGAGTTACTCGCTGGTATCATGATGTATGAATGCAGCACTGGCGAGTTACTCGCTGGTACCCTGACGGGTATGAATGCAGCACCAGCAAGTTACTCGCTGGTACCATGATGTATGGATGCAGCATTGGCGAGTTACTCGCTGGTACCCTGACGGGTATGAATGCAGCACCAGCAAGTTACTCGCTGGTACCATGATGTATGGATGCAGCATTGGCGAGTTACTCGCTGGTACCATGATGTATGAATGCAGCATTGGCGAGTTACTCGCTGGTACCATGATGTATGGATGCAGCATTGGCGAGTTACTCGCTGGTACCATGATGTATGAATGCAGTATTGACGAGTTACTCGCTGGTACCATGATGTATGGGTGCAGCATTGGCGAGTTACTCACTGGTATCGTGATGTATGAATGCAGCATTGGCGAGTTACTCGCTGGTACCATGATGTATGGATGCAGCACTGGCGAGTTACTCGCTGGTACCCTACTGGGTCGATACACTCCTGGACGATCAGCTTGAGTGCAGTCTGCCAGTGCAGGCGAGTTTAATACCAGGAACAATGATGACACTCCCCCCACCATTCATGCATCATGACGACATGCCGTATTTCATCCCTGTGAAATAACTCATGGTCGTATTTCACGGCTCTGTGATGTCATCAAAATGGTGGTTTGTTTACATTTGAACAGCATAGAAAGCTATTTTAAGCTCCCCCTATCATAATTTAGATATTCTGGAGCGAAAAAGATCCAATGGCCTCATGGAATATGGTCTCGTGAAATAACCGAGTCAGCAGAGCTAAAAGCTTGGACCTTTGTCTATATATAATATATTCTGCACCGTCGTACTCAACTATTGTTAACCACAAAAACAGACTCAAAAGGTATTTCAAACAGCGTTCTGCTTACACAAGAGGCCGAATGTTTCTGCTGACCCTGGCGCTACCCGCGTAGGCATAGTCTCATTCCCAGATCCTTTTCGGAAGGCTCTGGTGACAAGGCCAAATAAACGGGGAGAAACTCTAGGGTCGGTAGGTCGGATTTTTTTTTCTTTTTACTTTTTTTTTTTTACATACCCTAAAATTGACCCAAAAAAGTGTAAAAATGGGAAGATTTTTTCAGAATATTTGTAAACAAAAAATTTACCCCCAAAAAAGTGTAAAAGTATAAAAAATTCTTCAAAATTGCATAAAAAAAAACGTATGGTCGGCCCTGTTTAGATGGGGTCGGTCGGGTGACCTGAAACAAGCCTTTTTTTTTTGGCCCAACCAGTATAACATTGAACTTGGATATTGCTGGGTTTAGATTAAAGTTCAAGGCCATACTGATTGTCACCAGAGCCTTCCTTTGTAAGAGTTGGGCAACAACATATATACAACGTATAGGCACTGCCGACCGCCACAGCCAACAACATCCGCGCAAACCTTTAAGCACAACAGAGTGCTTTAATGTAAACCTTCAGGGTTCGTCTGATCCATAAATGCAGCATAGCGAGTTACTCACCAGGGTGACAATAACTATACCTTGATTATCCGGTATTCAAGAACCCAGCCCTTCTATAATGCGGCTGCGTTCGGCCAGACGGCTCTATACATAAACATGAGATGTTCTTCAACAATCCGACCGTGTTTTGCCTGAAACGGGGTGGTCGGATTATGGAGGCCCAGTACTTGAAAGTCCCATCAGTATGTTGTGACATGAACAGCGCGGAGTATGTACTGGGAACTCTCACATACAAAAGTCTTACCCTTGTATAAGCCGCACCCCTAACTTCAACAAATTATATATGTCACAGAGGGGTTCTGAAATTTGCTAATTTGGTACTGAGGTATATTTACAAAAACGTATATAAGCCGCACCCTATAACTTAACACGAACCTATAAGCCCGACCTGGGGTCCGAGAATTGTTACTTGTGCTGTAGTATACTAAACCCCTCGTATAACCCGCACCAAGACTTTGAGACAATCCTATAAGCCGCACAGAGGTTCTGGCTCTCGTACAAGCCGCGGTTTCCGCGCGAGACTTGACGGTGCCCGTTATTATAACAGTCAGATATGCAGAAGGCGCCGCTATGGTAATGACGTACACTAAAACAGCCCCAATCCAATCTAATATAACCTCATAACGTTAGTGCATTAACGGGGCCGCTTTTTGGCGGCAGAGTCGACTCCCAACTCGTTACGTGTGCAAATGTCAGGTAGATTTTACTCCACCCCCCCCCTGCCCCCCCCTCCCTGTCCCCCCACCCGTCATCCACTGGGCGGTACACGCTTAGCGGGGTTAGAATACAACGTTAGTAATATGCCACGTTAGACACCCGACAACCCTTAATAAGGGTCGTGTAATACCTAAGGCTGTACCCAATGCTGTACTGAGTAACTCGCCTGTACGACTTGGTGTATCATACTATCCCTTTGGGAGTGTATGAACCCCATAGGGTCGGCATGATGCATGCATGCGGCATGAGTATTAACCGGCGAGTTACTCGTGAGTTACTCGTGAATTACTCGTGGGTTACTCGTGAGTTACTCATGAATTACTCGTGATTTACTCGTGAGTTACTCGTGAGTTACTTGTGAGTTAATTGCCAGGGCTGCGAGGCTTTACCGAGCTCGGTGACAGCTTCTGCTCTCTAACATACCAACTGTAGGCTATGCCTTAATAAACCACGTGAACACTGCACTGTCGTACTCGGACCTGCGTGCAATATGCTGCCCTTAAAGGGTTAAACGCATCTTTGTGTGGAACAGTGTAAAGTAGATAACTACTGTAGTCGGTGTGTATGAGAGGTTCGTGTACCAACACGCGCGGCCACTGTCTGAAGGTACGCGGCAAGGTACAAGGTATTCTCACCCCCCCCCCCCCCCTGTGTCCTTCTCTGTCCCATATCTGTCTCTCATGTCTCCCCGCCTCTCCCCCTCTGTATAAATCCCTCTGTCTGTTGCAGTCTCTCTTCATCCGTCTCTCCATCTCCCTCTCTTTCTCTCTGTCTCCAACTCTGTTTGTTTCTCTGTCCCACTCCCTGTCCCACTCCCTGTCTCTGTCTCTCTTTAAATGTGACTCCAGATGGGTCAAAAGCGACCTGGCGACCTGGGCTGTTTTCCAGGCGACCTGGCGACATGGTGCAATAATTTAAGCGACCTGGCCACTTTTGAAGAAATTTGGCTATAGTATACATATAAAGGGTCTAAATAAGCGACTTTGTGACCTTGGACCCTTAATTTCAGCGACTTTCCGACCTCAGGGGGGGGGGGACCCTCTGCACCCCCTTTAAATGTCTCTCTGCCTTCCTCCCTGCAGTGAGTGTCTGCCTGCCCTGTGTATGTCGGTACCCCCCCCCTCCCCGTTCTACCACTAGCCGGGTGGCGGTAAGGGCGCGGGGCGGCACCAGGCGCGGCGTCTGGCCCCGCTCCGCCCGCCGCCCTCTGCCGCTGTCTGCTCCCCGCACCACCCCACATACCTGCCCCATACCTACACCACCTGTTACACAATGTAAGTGAACACAAAGTGAACGTCTTCGACATGTTCTTGTACCAACTCAAACATGTACAGAATACAGAACCTGGTCATTCAGGTAGAGCCTCTGAGCGGGTACGGCACTATGACAGCGTCTTCAGTGGCTACACAGGGGTCAAAGCGACCTGGCGACCTGGGCTGTTTTCCAGGCGACCTTGTACAATGATTTAAGTGACCTGGCGACTTTTGGACAGAATTGTTAATAGGAGGGACAGGATAAAGGCAAAAAGAAAAGCGACCTTGTGACTTAGGGCCCATAATTTCAGCGACTTTCCGACCTCAGAGGGAGACCCCTCTGCACCCCATTTTTACTGCATTCATTCTCCCACAGATCTACAACTACCGCCTCCACCCACTAGAGTTACCACGCTTCCTATTGTGTCCATGGTAACCACATGTAAACTATTTTGATAGAAAGATTGATAAGTTCTTAGCTATAGGCAAGACATGGGGTCCTGAGTCATTCCTGTGACGTCAGCAAGGACGGACATGACGTAGTGACGTCAGCAAGGACGGCCATGACGTAGTGACGTCAGCAAGGACGGCCATGACGTAGTGACGTCAGCAAGGACGGACATGACGTAGTGACGTAGAACCTGGACATCAGGACTTTACAACATGGCTTTGTTGATCTAAACTTCCTCCAGCACCACAGAGACGTGTAAAGAACTTCTCATGATGTGGACGTTATATAGATCATACATGGAGACTGCTGGACAGCCCCCCCCCCCCCCTCCCTTACTGTATTCACCCTGTTATGCCTATGGTGTGTCGTGATTTACTGTAGTGAGCCCTATACCTGTATATTGGGGCGCTATATGCAGGTAATTAATGTGTAATTATTCACCGTAGTGACACCTATATATATATACATGTACACCCGTATAAACTGAGTTAAAGTTGGTGTAATTAATGTGTAATTTAGTTACTTTACTGAAACCCTACCTGTGCTGTTAACATGGGTACAATGTGTAACTCTTCATGTGCAATGAATGATTCACAGTAGGTACAGTTAACGTTGGTACAATGTGTAATGTATGTTACTGACACGCTACCTGTTTGTACAGTTAACGTTGGTACAATGTGTAATTAGTTACTGAGACGCTACCTGTTTGTACAGTTAACGTTGGTACATGTGTAAGTATGTTACTGAGACGCTACCTGTAAAGTTAACGTTGGTACAATGTGTAATGTAGGATGGGTAATTAGTTACTGAGACGCTACCTGTTTGTACAGTTAACGTTGGTACAATGTGTAATTAGTTACTGAGACGCTACCTGTGTGTACAGTTAACGTTGGTACAATGTGTAAGTATGTTACTGAGACGCTACCTGTTTGTACAGTTAACGTTGGTACAATGTGTAAGTATGTTACTGAGACGCTACCTGTGTGTACAGTTAACGTTGGTACAATGTGTAAGTATGTTACTGAGACGCTACCTGTTTGTACAGTTAACGTTGGTACAATGTGTAAGTATGTTACTGAGACGCTACCTGTGTGTACAGTTAACGTTGGTACAATGTGTAAGTATGTTACTGAGACGCTACCTGTTTGTACAGTTAACGTTGGTACAATGTGTAAGTATGTGACTGAGACGCTACCTGTTTGTACAGTTAACGTTGGTACAATGTGTAATGTAGGATGTGTAAGTATGTTACTGAGACGCTACCTGTGTGTACAGTTAACGTTGGTACAATGTGTAATTAGTTACTGAGACCCTACCTGTGTGTATAGTTAACGTTGGTACAATGTGTAAGTATGTTACTGAGACGCTACCTGTGTGTACAGTTAACGTTGGTACAATGTGTAATTAGTTACTGAGACGCTACCTGTTTGTACAGTTAACGTTGGTACAATGTGTAAGTATGTTACTGAGACGCTACCTGTGTGTACAGTTAACGTTGGTACAATGTGTAAGTAGGTTACTGAGACGCTACCTGTGTGTACAGTTAACGTTGGTACAATGTGTAATTAGTTACTGAGACGCTACCTGTTTGTACAGTTAACGTTGGTACAATGTGTAAGTATGTTACTGAGACGCTACCTGTGTGTACAGTTAACGTTGGTACAATGTGTAAGTATGTTACTGAGACGCTACCTGTTTGTACAGTTAACGTTGGTACAATCTGTAAGTATGTTACTGAGACGCTACCTGTGTGTACAGTTAACGTTGGTACAATGTGTAAGTATGTTACTGAGACGCTACCTGTGTGTACAGTTAACGTTGGTACAATGTGTAAGTATGTTACTGAGACGCTACCTGTTGGTACAATGTGTAAGTATGTTACTGAGACGCTACCTGTAAAGTTAACGTTGGTACAATGTGTAAGTATGTTACTGAGACGCTACCTGTCGGGCTGTTCTCGTCACGTGACCTGCCTTCTCCCGTAGCGCCCTCTGCCGACCGGAAGTACTCCACGGTAAAAGGTAAAACACGTCGTCACCCACGTCAAGCCGTGCTTACGGACGTGACGTGACGTCACACAGGGTAAAACACGTGGTGGTTGAGCCCCGTTAGTTCCCTGCTGCACCACCAGGGTCTGGTGACGTACAAAGGGTAATCCAGGCGGGCGGCTGTCGGCGTTGTAACGGGGTCCTGAGTGCGGTGTAGGGGTGTGGGTGTTTCACCTTGTAGGGGCGTCCAGGTAGAACTTAGTGCGTCTAGTAACACGTGGACCTCAGGTGAGGGATGCGGCCAGGTGTGTCACCTACAGGTACTACCTTGTCTCACGTCGTCCCGGTACCTGTGAGGTGGGTGGTGCTGGTATTACAAACACGTGTTGTCGTCCTGACACGGCCGTAGTGACGGTTGTAGTACCTCTCAGGTATCTCCAGGTACGTGTAGTGTACCTCAGGTAGTGTATCTGGTGGTCCCAGGACGGAGTTACTCTGGTACCTCAGCCCGTCCCAGTGACTGTGTGTAACATGTATCAGCTATTGTGTCCTGAGTTAACTCCTCAGTGTAGTCCTTGTATACTGCCTGTATCGTTACTCTGTTACTGTAGTACCTCTACAGGACTAGTGTGATAACTTGTCTGTATTTAGTGTGTGTACCTGAGGTAGTCCCTCTATACCGCCTGTACAGGTGTGTTGTTACCTTACAGTGTTGTAGCTATGTTACTGTGGTACCTGTATAGGTGTTGTAGTGTGTATACCTGAGATAGTCCCTGTACAGGTGTTGTAGCTATGTTACCGTGGTACCTCTATACTACCTGTATACTACAGTGTTGTAGGCACTCCGGGTCTATCCTCCTACACTGCCCTCCCTGCGGTCATCTCTCCACTCTCCTCCCACAGGTTCTGTACTCTGCACACTGCTGTACACACTGAGACTGTGCTGTGAGAGTGAGGTAAGGTCCAGGTGGTCCAGGTAGTGCTCCCCCCACTGCCCAGGTGTGGTGAGCTGCTCCTCTACCTGAGCTGCTCCCACAGGTAGTGGTGGTGGTGGTGGTGGTGGTGGGGTGTAGAGTTAGTTACTACTACAACTTGTACTGTGCTAGCTGGTGTTGAGACAGGTTATAGTACAGCCTGGTTGCTGTCAGGTAGTGGGGGTGTAAGTCCTGTAGTGGTCGCGACTCCCCATGCTGTACTCGTGTTGACCTGCTCACCAACTGCTCACCAACTGCTCCTCAGTCCCAGTAACTGCTCCTGAGCTGCTCCTCTCTGTGTGAGCTGCTCCCACTGCCTCGTGTGGCGTCTGTGGCGGTTCCTGCCGCCGTCTGCGGGCTCTACTCGTGTGGCGGCCTGTGTGAGGCTCCCCCTGCCTCTTGTGAGTTGGTGCGAGTTGCTCCGAGTTGGTGCGAGTTGGTTAACTCTGGTGCGTGTTGTGGGTGCGTGGTTGGCGGGTGGCTCCCCCTGTCGGCGCGGCGGCACACTGAGCGGTGCCTCCTCCTGTGTGAGCTGCTCTCTACACCCTGAGCTGCTCCTCCTGTACCTGAGCTGCTCCCCGCACCGCGCCACAACAGGCTCTGAGCACAAGGCGCCGCACCCCGCCCCTCAAACCTACCCCCCTGCTACCTCTACCTGCCTAACCCGCACCTAGCGCCTCATGCACACACGCCGCCACCGGCAACAACGGGAACTACTGCTGCACCACGGCTACCACACACACAGGCCGCGTCTACAGCTACAAGTACACGGCCAAACACGCCACGGCCACAACTCCACGGCCACCACAGTACTGCCTCACAGAGTAGTACAAGCTCAAAGTGCCGACCCCACCGCCACCTTAGTACAACTTACAGAGTCTTACATTGTAGCTCAAAGTACAGACACCACGGCCACAACTCCACAGCCACCCCACAGAGTCCTACATTGCAGCACACACAGCACCCACACAGCAGCTCACACAGCAGCACACATAGCAGCACACATAGCAGCACACACAGCAGCTCACACAGCAGCTCACACAGCAGCTCACACAGCAGCTCACACACAGCAGCTCACACACAGCAGCTCACACAGCAGCTCACACAGCAGCACACACAGCAGCTCACACAGCAGCACACACAGCAGCACACAGAGCAGCTCACACACAGCAGCTCACAGAGCAGCTCACAGAGCAGCTCACACAGCAGCTCACACAGCAGCTCACACACAGCAGCTCACAGAGCAGCTCACACAGCAGCACACACAGCAGCACACACAGCAGCTCACACAGCAGCACACACAGCAGCACACACAGCAGCTCACACACAGCAGCTCACACAGCAGCTCACACAGCAGCTGACACAGCAGCTCACACAGCAGCTCACACACAGCAGCTCACAGAGCAGCTCACACAGCAGCACACAGAGCAGCTCACAGAGCAGCTCACAGGGCAGCTCACAGGGCAGCTCACACAGCAGCACACACAGCAGCTCACAGAGCAGCTCACAGGGCAGCTCACAGGGCAGCTCACACAGCAGCTCACACAGCAGCACACACAGCAGCTCAAAGTGCCGACTCCATGGCCACAGTCTTACACTCTAGTACAAATGGGCAGTCCACAGAGCAGCTCAAAGTGAAGCTCCTACAATATCTGAAAAACAAACTCACAAAGCAGCTCTCACCGAGGGAGGCGTGTGGACAACAATGCAGATAAACTCACGAGGCAGTTTACGGAAACTAGATGACTATCGTACCGTCGCGATAAAGCGCCTACATGGTCTTAAAATATCGCCGGTCTTGAATAAGCGCCGGGGGTAGAGGAGCCTCCAAATGTTTCTTAAGCACTAAAATCATGACCGTGAATAAGCGCCTGTCTTGTATAAGCGCCTGTGTAAGAGCCTCGCCTGTTTGATCGCGACGGTGCGGTATGTATACACACACTTAGGGTGGACCACATAGCCTCACTCACCTCAACTTTAACTCTCCCCTCCCCCACCCCAACACTTCACGTCTTGATGTCGTGTTAATGCACACTCAGAGACGGGTGGTTGACTTAATGACACCTCTACATTACAGTTTACTGTAGGATACGTCGTGCAATATGCAAGTCATCAAGTAAAGACGGCGGGTAAGGGAGCGGGGTGGGGAGGGGTCCTAATATAAACAATCTGCTTCAGTTTTCTTTAACCCTTAATTTAATGACACCCACACTAAAGGCCTAAAGGGTTCACTGTACGTGGTCTCCTCATCACGTGTCTATATTTACATCACTCAGATAAAACGGGACTTCCTACAAACCAGAATTAGACAAGGCTTTATTAACAACCCCCCTCCCCCACACACACACATACACCGCGTGCCGCCTTAGTATGCTGGGAGTCTGAGGTAGCAGAGGGGGGGGGGGGGTTGTGTGTGTGTGGGGGGGGGGGGGGAGTGACGTACCGTCCGGTGACGAACCTGCCGCCACACCGGAACTCACATTGTGTCGGCCACAAGACGCATGCGCGGTGAGGGCGGAACGCGGCGCGTGTCCAGCGGGCGGTGTGTGTGTGTATGGGGGGGGGGGGGGGGGGTGGTGGGGGGGGGGGGGTAGTGGGGGGGTTATATTGGGCACCTGTGGCGGTAAAAATACCTCTATCGGCAAATGCAGAATGGAAACGTGGGGTCCATGAGGAAACTGACAAACTGCCAAAATAGAGAGCGGCAGTTTTAATTGTACAACTCTAAGATGATGCCATGAGTGAGAGTTGTGTAAACTGGGAGATGTTCCAGCTACACCACCTTGGCTTTTTGCTGGGTTTAAGCAACCACAGTGGTTAGCTTGGAACTGGAGGACAGGAACCAGAATTGGAACCAGAAAATAGGAAGGGGGCACTCCCATCATACATTTCGGTTTCTTTTCAGTGGTTCCATTCAAATCAAAGTTCATGGTCATATTGCTAGTTATCAGAGCTCTGGGCAAGGTCATGGTGCTAGTAACCAGCAGGTTCAAGGTCACGGTGCTGGTTACCAGAGCTCTAGGCAGCAGGTTCAAGGTCACGGTGCTGGTTACCAGAGCTCTGGGCAGCAGGTTCAAGGTCACGGCGCTAGTTACCAGAGCTCTAAGCAGAAGGTTCAAGGTCACAGTGCTAGTTACCAGAGCTCTGGGCAGCAGGTTCAAGGTCATGGTACTGGTTACCAGCAGGTTCAAGGTCACTGTGCTAGTTACCAGCAGGTTCAAGGTCACAGTGCTGGTTACCAGAGCTCTGGGCAGCATGTTCAAGGTCATGGTACTGGTTACCAGCAGGTTCAAGGTCACTGTGATAGTTACCAGCAGGTTCAAGGTCACAGTGCTGGTTACCAGAGCTCTGGGCAGCAGGTTCAAGGTCACGGTGCTGGTTACCAGAGCTCTGGGCAGCAGGTTCAAGGTCACGGTGCTAGTTACCAGAGCTCTGGGCAGCAGGTTCAAGGTCACGGTGCTAGTGACCAGAGCTCTGGGCAGCAGGTGGGCGTCTTGCGGCTCCCGCAGCACCTGAGGCACGCGCGTCACAACGCCGCTTTTTGTGGCAATGGCGGCCAATTTGTGCACACAGGAGAGGGGGAGGTATCGGCACAAAAAGTACAACCATGATCAGTAGCTGCTACTCAGGGGGATAAGTCAGGGGATCAGTCAGCAGCTGGTTAGGGAGATATAGCAACTAGTCAGGCAGGTATAGCAACTAGTCAGGGAGATATAGCAACTAGTCATGGATATATAGCAACTAGTAAGGGAGATATAGCAACTAGTCAGGGAGACACAGCAACTAGTCATGGATATATAGCAACTAGTCAGGCAGATATAGCAACTAGTCAGGGAGATATAACAACTAGTCAGGCAGATATAGCAACTAGTCAGGGAGATATAGCAACTAGTCATGGAGATATAGCAACTAGTCACAGAGATATAGCAACTAGTTAGGGAAACATCTAGTCACAGAAATATAGCAACTAGTCAGGGTGATATAGCAACTAGTTACTGAGATATGGCATGTAGAAAATCAGCTTAAGCTCGATCCTTGTCCACTAATGACTCACAGGATGTAAAACTAATTCCCTACTACTTGAAGCTTGTTGTCAGTGGTTTGTCTCTGATCTCCAGTTACAGCCACTTTCTGCCGTCTTAGCGGCTAGTACTGAAACCACAGGAAGTGGTTCGCAAGTTACACACGGAGTTCGGTGTCAGATTGTCGCCGCGAGTTACTGCCACGAGCTGCACATCGTGGTCTACTTACCATCAGTTTCCTGTTGGGAGATACTTGTCAAGACAAACGCGCCATGAGTTACTGGCCGTGAGCTACTTATCTAGACTTATTTGTAATGAGCTACTCGTCATAAGCTACTCACAATAACATACTCTTTGTGAGCTACTCGCCATGAGTTACTCACCATGAGTTACTCACCATAAGCTACTCGCCATGAGCTACTCGCCATGAGCTACTCGCCATGAGCTACTCACCATGAGCTACTCGCCGTGAGTTACTCACCATAAGTTTCTATCCATATACTACTTGCCATGAGCTACTCGTCATGAGCTACTCGTCATGAGCTACTCGCCATGAGCTACTTGCCATGAGCTACTCGCCATGAGCTACTCGCCATGAGCTACTCACCATGAGGTACTTGCCATGAGCTACTCGCCATGAGCTACTCACCATGAGCTACTCGCCATGAGCTACTCACCATGAGCTACTCGCCACGAGCTACTGGCCATGAGCTACTCGCCATGAGCTACTCACCATGAGCTACTTGCCATGAGCTACTCGCCATGAGCTACTCGCCATAAGCTACTCGCCATAAGCTACTCACAATAACATACTCTTTGTGAGCTACTCGCCATTAGCTACTCGCCATGAGTTACTCACCATGAGTTACTCACCAAGAGTTACTCACCATGAGCTACTCGCCATGAGCTACTTGCCATGAGCTACTCGCCATGAGCTACTCGCCATTTGCTACTCGCCATGAGTTACTCGCCATGAGTTACTCGCCATGAGCTACTCGCCATGAGCTACTCGCCATTAGCTACTCGCCATGAGTTACTCGCCATGAGTTACTTACCATGAGTTACTCACCATGAGCTACTTGCCATGAGCTACTCGCCATGAGCTACTCACCACGAGCTACTCGCCATGAGCTACTCGCCATGAGCTACTCGCCATGAGCTACTCACCACGATCTACTCGCCATGAGCTACTCGCCACGATCTACTCGCCATGAGCTACTCGCCATGAGTTACTTCTGTACTTGCCATGAACTACTCGCTATGAGCTACTCACCATGAGCTACTCGCCATGAGTTACTTCTGTACTTGCCATGAACTACTCGCTATGAGCTACTCACCATGAGCTACTCGCCATGAGCTATTCGCCATGAGCTATTCGCCATGAGCTTCTGGCCATGAGCAACTCGCCATGAGCAACTCGCCATGAGCTACTCGCCATGAGCTACTTCTGCACTTGCCATTAATTACTCGCTATGAGCTACTCGCCATGAGCAACTCGCCATGAGCAACTCGCCATGAGCTACTAGCCATGAGCTACTTCTGTACTCACCATGATTTACTCGCCAGTTGCTACTTGCTTTGAGCAGTTCACCACTAGCTACTCCTGTTCTTGCCGTGAGTCACTTCAGGTCTTGCAGTGCGCTATTTTCTGTGAGCGTCATTTCATTCATTCAGCTCCCGCGTGTAGCTCCACAGCCGCCGCGCGGTGAGTGGAGGGGGGGGGGGGCAGGAGTGGAGGGGGGGGGCAGGATTCAGGTCAGCAGCTTCAAAGGCAGGCGGTAAGCGCTGACACGGTTTTTGTCATTGTCTTGTCTCTGTGTCACATGGCCACACAAAAATCAACCTGTGTAAAAACTCCACCACCAGGCGGCGCTAGTAGCCGGGGAGCGGGCGGGGAGCGGGCCGCGTCTTCCGGCACTTTTGTCGCTGGTGGCTGTAAAGAAGCCGTAAAGAAGCGTCTCGTCATTGACGGTCGTCATAAGTCGGTCTGAGTTGTGCAGGCCGCTATGTTAGCGTGTCTGAGGTGTGTGAGGTGTGTGAGGTGTGTGTGAGGTGTGTGTGTGTGTGATGTGTGTGTGTGTGAGGTGTAGGGGATGCCAAGGACTTCCTATCCCAATACTTGCTGTATGAAGAAACTCTAACTCTAAAACTCATTTAACTCCCATAACCCTGTAATACAGCATGACGCACTCAGGTCAGCATGAAGCACCAATGGCGAGTTACTCGCCACTGCTGCATTTTTGGATAATGTCAATCCTTTGGGAGTGTATCAAACCATATAGCCGTATCCCATGTAACTCGCCAGTGATGCTTTTTAGCATGATTCTAACAAACGCTATCTTAAAGCACTCTGCGGCCCTGAGAGGGTTTATGTCTGCTGGGTCATCTCATCTCTGCATGAATCACAAAGTGGTCAAGGTACATCAGTAAAAACGTCAAAGTGGTGTCCTTTATGGTCAGGAGGCTGATGTAGTTAAACTTATGGCATGACTAAGTCCGGTCATGTTAAGCTTATGGCATGACTCAGAGAGTATGATGTAGGATATCTTCATCATTATGGCTTCATCCTCTTGTTCTTCCTGTAATATCATTAAGTAAATATATCATTTGTTTAAGTTTAATTTGACAATGTATAACACAAATAGTTTTGATTGCTGAGTGGCCGAGTCCTGTGTCTGTGGATTCATGCCTGACGGAAGCTGACCGCTACATCCCACAGCCCAATGTGTTGGTCATGTAGCAATAAATGCTCCTGCAATGCACAAGTCTCCCAAAATCGATAACAGTTGACAATCTATGACCGACTACAATCTATGACTGGCAACAATCTATGACCGTACATAGAAACATATGAAATATGGTTCATAACTTTTTAGAATATGCTTTAATTATTTCCTGATATTCCTATGTTTAAAATAAGCCATTTTCTTTAATTCCAGTCATAGATTGTTGCTGGTCATTGACTTGTACAGAACCCAACATGGTCGAGCTACATCTACCGTAAAACCTTGCACATAAGCCGCGGCTAGTACGTGAGTCAGATCAGCAGTGCGACTTATAGGATCGACCCATGGTCAGGGTACGGCTTATGCGCAAGTTTTTGCTAAAATGGTACAGTACTGAAATTGCCATAATCAAATCGCTAGTGCGGCTCAGCCTCAACTCTAGGTGCAGCTTATACACAAGTTAGGCTTATACACGAGGTTTGACGGTATCACACCCCTTCTACACCCCCTGGACACACCATGACACAAGGCCTCAAAAACCCCCAGTGGTGGCTAATTGCCGTCTGCACTAATTGTTAGCGTGGTTTGGTGTTTATATCGTAATGAGTCGCGCAGGACGCCCGAACACCTGCTACACCCAAAACATGCAACCATCATGTCCTACACTCGGTAAAGAAACACAGCTCTCTGACATGGCATGGATATCACTGACCCCACTCTATAATACACTCTCTACACACTAATTTATCTTAATTCAAGTACTAATAGTATAATCTTCTAAAGCATCTGGGGCTACTCAGAGGTCTGCCCTCTAGGAGGGACCCTCCCTTAACTAAAGCACTGGTAGTGTGAACCTAGCATCAGGGGCTACTCCCCAGTGGGCACAAAATTCACTTCAACATTGAATCAACTTTAAATCAGCATTGAATCAACATTGACAACCAGTCATCAATGTTGATTCAATGTTCTGTGCCCACTGGGTCAGAGGTCTGGCCTCTGAGAGGGACCCTCCCTTAACGCAAGTACTGGTAGTATGAACCTAGCTGTTCCCTGAACCTAAGTTATCTTAGAATTGGAGTCTGATAATGGCGACTAAAACTCCCCTCCGTGATACAACTGTAGCAGGCAGTCAGACTAAGGCTGGGCGGCAAACTGCGTTATCGCCAGCTGCTGATTTTACTATTGTCGAGGTTTTTCACCTTGACCCAGATTTGGGATGCGCTGTTGGAGAGTTTGTGGCAGTAAAGGATCTAATCGGGACGTAGTCAGGATGAAGCTAACTGTGCGGAACAGGTCCTGTTGTCTCCTTTAACAGGAAGGGGGCACACAGACACACAGACAGAGAAGGCAAACAGACAGAGACAGACCGACAGACAGACATATATCTAAAGAGGGACAGGGACAGACAGACAGAGACACACATTTGTACACATTGACACTGAAGTGTGGGGATCAGGAGTGAGAGGACTGTAGACAGAGACAGGGAACGAAGATAGTGTATGGCTGCTGGGGAGACACTTCAAGGCAATGTCTACAAATGGCATATCACATTAAAGCACAATCTTGTCCCTGGGGGTTTAACTACCACTTTATAAACATTCTACATGCCACCATCTTGTCTGTACTGGCGGCCATCTTGTCCATACTGGCGGCCATCTTATCTGTAATGGCGGCCATCTTGTCTGTACTGGCGGCCATCTTGTCTGTACTGGCGGCCATCTTGTCCATACTGGCGGCCATCTTATCTGTAATGGCGGCCATCTCGTCTGTACTGGCGGCCATCTTGTCTGTACTGGGGGCCATCTTGTCTGTACTGGCGGCCATCTTGTCTTTACTGGCGGCCATTTTGTCTTTACTGGCGGCCATCTTGTCTGTACTGACTGGTAACCAGCACAACAACCTGAGGACCGGAAGTAGCCATGTCACGTGACCTGCTGCGGCCGGCAGCCTTTAATTGATCTCTAATTGATGTTTAATTGATGCTGATTGATTGGAAATAGGGCGGGGCTCTAATTAGTGTAGGAACTGTGGAGGGGGGGGGGGTTGAATAGTTTATTCCATGAGACCAGAACCACTTACAGCTTATGGTTCACCCTACCTTCTAAGCACCGCTCACCCTGAACGGCCCCGATCTAGGGAACACTCTCCTCTGTACTTCACATAAATGTTATTGAAAAGAAATCGTACAACACAGTCACAGCCATAATATGTAACTAGATAATCTAGTTATGGATTGAGTGAGGACAACAGCAGACTAGTAGAGAGTTTATTCTATATGAGTCTTTATTCTCAGGGAGGGTTCATTCTGTGTGAGTCTTAACTCCAGTCCTCTGGCTGTTTATTGTCTTATACAGCCAATGTGTGAACTCGGTGAGAATTCTGGTTGTGCCGCGTCTAAGTGGCCGCTAATTGTTCCCCACTGGGCAGGTAATGAGTCAGATCGAGGCTGGACACGTCATTAATATCCCTCATTATACAAGTACCAAGTACAATCTACGTTATCATGACAACCCATCAGCACATCCATACTGCTGAGATGTTTATGTTGAACATGACTCCATGTGTGGTGGTACCTGATGTATATATTCAAATACAGGAGCTATCAATCCAGCAGTGGACCCCCCATGGTGTTTGTCACTAGTGTCTCCCAGTTTGTTAAACCCACATCTGGTGACTCTAGGGTAGGTATACAAGGCCTGTCTGTGCTTCATACCAACTCTTACAACAAGATCTCCTCTTTATAGTAGCAGTTGACACCTGGTCCAAAGCCCCATGTCACACCACTACTTACATCGAACTCCTGCCGCAGTGCCTTAAGGTGGGTAGTCCCCATAGTCTAGAAGTTATTAGATTTCGTCAGGATTTTTAGCAAGAGGCCTATGTTATAAGTAGTCTCAAATGATGTAAAGAAAATAGGGGGGTCCAGAGCTAGTTTCTGAGATATCTGGCTTTGAGTTTGGAGTGATCTGTTATAGGATCACATGGTGACAGTACATATGTCCATGAAATAGCATCTTAAAGTAATTAACTTTCCCTATAATTCTCTCAGGATATAGCCTTTAATCTTTTACACCCAGAAACAATATTTTGAACATATGGTCCCCTGCATATTTTAAAGGTTTTTGGTGTTTGAAATAAAATATATATAAATGGAGCACACAGTCTTGATGTGGTACAGGTATAGGTTTCAGCATGCCTACTACCAGAGCCCCAGTAGGGTAGGGGTAAAGCTTTAGACTCACATGCAGGAGACCCGGGGTTCAAGCCTCGGTCAGGTCTTGCAGGGTAATTTTGACTAAACATGAAAATATATATCTACTATACAAAAATGTGACCAAAGGCACCTCCTGGTGTGTTCTAGGACAACTACATGTGCAGCTGCGCAATGACCTGCGCAGTTGACGTGTTTACAATAGGGTCTAGCCACCTTAACCGGCCTGTTCAGGCCCACTTTAAACCACTACTTACATCCCTACACCACAGGCCTGCTCCTCTATCTGTAGTTCGTACCTTAAAGCCCCACTGCTCCTATATATATATAGGGCCATGTACCTCTCCAGGCCCCAGTTCATGAAACATAATCTTGAAACTGAAAGCTCAAGCACAACCCATCTTGCTAGCTCACGATTGGCTTTTAAAAGTTGTGGTTCCTGAAACGACTTATAAATATATATATTTAAAAGTACCTGAACTGATTGGGCTTCTGCTTGAAAAGTCAAGCAGATCAGCCATCTGTTTGGATGCTCAAGCAAATGATGATCTTTCGTGAACTGGGATATGCTTGAGCTAAATTGACTGCTTTAAGCAGATAAAAAGTGTTTCATGAACTGGGGCCTGATTCCACTGCGCCTGTCGCTGGAGGGTTACCGAGATTTGTGCCTTTAAGGTGTCCTGCTATCCTTATAGGGTTAATCTGGGTGTGGTGAGTGTGGGGTGGGGGAGAGGAAGTAATCGGGCTGTAAGTTAGCGAGGCAGAACCAGCCCGCGTCTCCCTCACACCTCCCCCTATATAACACCCCCCCCTACACCCCCCCCCACTCTACACCTCCCCCATGAGGCTGTGATTTGTATCCTGTATCGATTGTTAAATGCAGTTTATTGATATTCGGGCGCTGCGTCCCCAGTTTTCCCATCATGCAGCAGTAAAGGTAGTAATACGCGGCTCCCAATGTTAATGTTTAGTTCCCCCACTAGGCGACGCCACCGGGCGCGCTGGGTGCGGACCGCTGAGGCTGCTGGGAAGGCGCTATATTTGGACGGTGGTCAGTGAGGCGGAACATCATTATGGGGCTTACATGGGGCTAGGCATGCTGGGTAGTTTCCTAGCCCTGACTACCTGCTCCACACCTGAGCCTCCCCCCAACATACCCTCACACCCCCCCCTTATTCTACCCCCATACTCCCCACCCCTCTCTACTCTCCACCATCTAACAATCCCCAGTTACAGCTCCACCCGCTCCCATGTGACACTCCCCCCCGCCCCCCGCCCGGCACCGACTGCAGGCCCCTCGGGGTACCTCAATTTCTCCCTGCACTAACGAAACAATATTCTGCCCTAACCCTAACCCTGCCCTCCCCCTACTACCCCTACCTCCACCCCCGTGCCCCACTCCACGCTGGTCCTACCTAACCAACCAGGGCCTGCAGCCCGTACCTGCAGCCCGGAGTCAGGAGGCAGCCACGCGTGCCCCCCCCCCCCCCCCCACACACACACACGGCCCCACCCAGCCTGAAATGTGTCAATTGTGGCGGGTTCCATACCGTCTCCAATTGGGCGCGTCATTCCGCCCGCGTGGTCGGCCGCCCGTGTGCACTTGACTCTGGGTAACGAGGAGTGTCAACACGCCTGACGGCGGCCATCTTTACACCTCACGGCGGCCATCTTGGTACCTGGCGGCCATCTTGGTTTCTGCATGGCGGCCATCTTGGTTTCCGCACGACGGCGGCCATGTTTCCGCCCGGGTGCGCTCAGCGTTAACGACCGTCATTTAAATGCGTCCCGCAGCGTAATCTCGTTAGGCAGCAGAAAACGCGTGGCGGCGCGGGGGGACGACGCGCTGCGGGTAAGTGGCACTTCCGGCCCCTTTTATCACTCATTAGCCGCGCGGATCTCACGATATGTTAGCGGCATGAGGGGCGCCTACAGCACCACAAGGACACCTGGTGGTGCTCAAAGACACTACTGCCACACGGGGCGCCACCAGCGGGTCATGACGTCACAGGAGGCGCTTTGTGTTAGTGGAGGCTGCAGGGCACCCCGCGGGGCACGAGGCACCCTTAGCTCCCTTACGGAGCTCCTTATAGTGCCCCTTACGGACCCCCTCATGGTGCCCCTTAAGGTGCCCCTTATGGACCCCTTGATGGTGCCCCCTACGGACCCCCTTATGGACCCCCTTACGGACCCCCTTACGGACCCCCTTATGGACTCCGTTATGGTACCCCTTACGGACCCCCTTATGGTGCCCCTTACAGACCCCCTTATAGTGCCCCTTACGGACCCCCTCATGGCGCCCCTTACGGACCCCCTTACGGACCCCCTCATGTTGCCCCTTACGGACCCCCTCATGTTGCCCCTTACGGACCCCCTTATGGTACCCCTTACGGACCCCCTTATGGTGCCCCTTACAGACCCCCTTATAGTGCCCCTTACGGACCCCCTAATGGTGCCCCTTACAGACCCCCTTATAGTGCCCCTTACGGACCCCCTCATGGTGCCCCTTACGGGCCCTGTTATGGTGCCCCTTAAGGCACCCCTTACAGACCCCCTTATGTTGCCCGACTGATACGACCCCCTCATGGTGCCCCTTACAGACTCCTTAATGGTGCCCCTTATGGACCCCCTTATGGTGCCCCTTACGGACCCCCTTATGGTGCCCCTTACGGACCCCCTTATGGTGCCCCTTACGGACCCCCTTATGGTGCCCCTTACGGACCCCCTTATGGTGCCCCTTACGGACCCCCTTATGGTGCCCCTTACGGACTCCCTTATGGTGCCCCTTACGGGTCTTGTCTTTACCCTCAGTGAGATGATTTGCCCCTGGTTAGTAAAGAGAAGGATCTGGATCTATAAGTTGACCCTTCTAAGTTATTGGCAAAAGCTACAGACATTCCAATTGCTGAGTCCATTTCTACACTTGTTCCTGTCACACCTTACTTTACTCGTACCAGGTAAACAAGCACCAAGTACAGAATGCGTTTCCCTCATTCAAGTTGACCCATGGCCATAGCCATGTTTACCTTTCAGTCTGCTCAGTTGACAACAGGCTTAGTGCCCTTATTGTATAATGCCAACAGTGGCTTTCTTTAAAAGACATGTCATGGAATTCAAGCAATGAGATCCTTTTTTAAAACTCAAAACTTAATATCGAGCGCGGACACATCGAGCCTTCAGATATAAGATCTTATATCCCAGGTCAAGCTGCCAGATACCGGACCGCAGATCTCAGATCCCGTGAAAGAATGAAATAAGGCCCACATCTACAACAAATGATCCAGCCAGCATAAAGCAACAAGAATTATCGTAATTTCCCTGTTTTGAAAGATCAGTGCTCATTTTTACCTACGAAAATTATATAGCTATCATATTCAAGCTTAGCTACATGGGTATTTTTCTATAACATCAAAATTTACATATTTTGGAAAATTAAAGGTTGGTTGTCATGGAAACCCTGACCAAATTTTGACAAAATGATTTTTCTCAATCTGTCCTCACTCAGTTGCATATTACACCTAGCAAAACATGGTGTGTTATGTGAGACCTCATGTACAAGTTGTAAAACTAAACATGTTGTGTTATGTGAGACCTCATGTACAAGTTGTAAAACTAAACATGTTGTGTTATGTGAGACCTCAAGTACAAGTTGTAAAACTAAACATGTTGTGTTATGTGAGACCTCATGTACAAGTTGTTAAACTAAACATGTTGTGTTATGTGAGACCTCAAGTACAAGTTGTAAAACTAAACATGTTGTGTTATGTGAGACCTCATGTACAAGTTGTAAAACTAAACATGTTGTGTTATGTGAGACCTCAAGTACAAGTTGTAAAACTAAACATGTTGTGTTATGTGAGACCTCATGTACAAGTTGTAAAACTAAACATGTTGTGTTATGTGAGACCTCAAGTACAAGTTGTAAAACTAAACATGTTGTGTTATGTGAGACCTCAAGTACAAGTTGTAAAACTAAACATGTTGTGTTATGTGAGACCTCATGTACAAGTTGTTAAACTAAACATGTTGTGTTATGTGAGACCTCATGTACAAGTTGTAAAACTAAATTCCCCTCCAATGAGCTCTCTGTGATAACTCTAGCACTTCGAGTTCTTAACATATCAGTGTCTAAACACGCCACCAAAATGTTGAAAATTGGCATTCTTTACTAATATTTGGTGTTTAGATTACTAATAAATGAAGAGATTTAAGCACTATTCCAGCTTTTAGAAAGCATGCAAATCACTCTAAAGAGTGAAACAACTGCTAGGGTATTGTGATACATACTCAAGGGATATCTTACAGCGGTTATGAAAAGTCCCCATTGACTGATAATGGTATTATGTGGTATGCTGAAGGTGGTATTATTATGGGTTAAAGAGGACTCTTTCACCATCACCAACCACAGACACCCATACATAACTTTTTGAAAATAAGAGCAAGCTGATAACTGTTCAAGATATTTAAAATTGTCATTTAAAATGCTATTTTACATCATTAGGCTCTTAAAAGATTAACCTTTATCTAATGACTTTACCTCTATTGATGTAATGCAATTATGTCTTAGTTCAGACATGCACACTTAAAAAGTGACACATCAGCAATGTTAGAAGTAAGTAGTGTTCCTGTACAGCAAATATTGGGGGGTAACTTTGGTTCCAGTAGATTGTGCTGTCGACCTACAGCAAGTCATCTCATGCATATTTACAGCACATATACTCTACAGTAACAGCAAAATCTATTGTTACTGTACAGCAGAATCAATTATAAAACCAAATCTGAAGGTCTAGGGTTCACTTCTCCAGGCAGGTGATATTTTTAGTCGCCATGAATCACTTTTAGAAAAATAGATCAAAACATAAAGGACCTATAGTTTCATGACAAGCATGACCGG
>CANHQG010000364.1:30000-38000 GCA_947462335.1 Harmothoe impar
TATTTGCTGGGTACCTGTTGGGTGGATGACATGGGTGGTGGGGGGGATGGGGGGGATGCTGAGCCGGGGGGAGGCGAGCTAAGTGTTCCCGGGAGATGTTATTGTCGTGTTGTCTGTGAAACACAAACAACCCACAACCCCCACCTCACCCCCAACCAGCCCTCACCTCACCCCAACCCCCCTTACCACCCTCCTCACCTACTCACCCCCCCCCCCCCCACACACACACATTCCTGCCCTGCACGCATTGTTCTGTGCACAGGAGGAGGAAGGGGACGGTATCTCAGACATGTGGTGGTGGTGGTGGGGGGGGAGGACACACGGATATCACAGGGAATGAGAAGTGTAGACATACCGTACCGTCGCGTTTAAGAGCCGGGTATTGAATAAGCGACGGTCTTGTATAAGCGCCGGGGGTATCAGGGTCTTGAAACTACTCTTATGCACTAAAACTAGATCTTGAATAAGCGCCTGTCTTGTATATGCGCCGCGGGTAAACACCCCTCCAAAGTTATAAGCGCTGGGGCGCTTAAACACGACGGTACGGTAGTCGTCCCGTGAGGAACCCTGAGTTTCAACCAGTTAAGTCTTATCCCATATTACAGAGATGGGGTTTCCATAAAGTATGTACGCACATTTTCTTCAGAAATTGACCCCATACACCCTAAAGTTAAAGTAGAGGGTTTATGTAAGATTTTCATAAAATAGACCCCCCAACCCCCTTCATGCGTACATACTTTATGGAAGCCCCCTATGCATCTTATAATGAACGAAGTATCCAAATACTTGACCATGGATGGAAGTGCAATCAGACATTAGTGGTGCACAGCGCAGCGTGTGGAGGTGAAAGGCACAAGCCGTGCCGTAAAAGCCTTCTTAAAGGCCCCATTCTGGTTGCCGCACAAGTCGGAGTGGATGGAGGATCGGTGTGAAGACCTTTGATACACTCTGGATGTATAACACATGCTGATGGGGCATGGTGGTCATGATGGGGAGGTGCAGGGATATTTTACTCAATCTAATGTGCAATGTGCCAGAACCCTCCTCCTGTATGTTACAGGTTGTCGGCAGGACTGTGGGTTGTGTAGAATCAGAGACAGGGGGGGGGGGGCAGGCTATAGCGATGATTCTGGTTCCTTCGTGTGGGCGGCCATAGAAGTTCTGTCCACAGAATCTCTCATGAGATTTAGGCAGTGACCCACACACCATAGCTTGCAAGGAACAAGCTGAGTGGTGAAGGCAGAGTCAAGATGTCACGAGATTGCTGGTGCCACTGTACACACAGAAGTTGGGGGAACAAGTCCACACCAGTTAGCGCGCTATAGGTACGGCGAGGTCCCTGATCAAAGACTCAGGACCCGGCTTGTGTCCTCTTCTCGCAGTACCCCGTACACCACGGGACTGTACGGGACTGTACGGGACTGTACGGGACACCTGGGGAGCCGCCTCTAGCACCTCCACGAGCGGCCACTTCCGGTGACGTCACTACGGCGGCCATTATGGCAGAGCCTCGTTCTGAGGTCCAGGTGGCGGGAAGGGGCAATTATCTCAGAGAATAGAGAAGACGGGCGATAATAGAGAGGGGAGCCTCCAGTAAGGGGGGAGGGGGTTAGTGTTTAGACAGGTTAGTGAGAGGGGGAATGTAAGGATGGGGAGGGGAGACCCGTGAGAAGGGAGAGTTTAGGAGAATTTAGAGAGAGGGAGGGGAGATCTGTGTTGGGTAGAGTGTAGGAGACATTAGAGAGGGGGAGGGGAGATGTGTGTTGGGGAGAGTGTAGGAGACATTAGAGAGGGGGAGGGGAGATGTGTGTTGGGGAGAGTGTAGGAGACATTAGAGAGGGGGAGGGGAGATGTGTGTTGGGGAGAGTGTAAGAGACATTAGAGAGAGGGAGGGGAGATGTGTGAGAAGGGAGAGTTTAGGAGACATTAGAGAGAGGGAGGGGAGATGTGTGAGAAGGGAGAGTGTAGGAGACATTAGAGAGAGGGAGGGGAGATCTGTGTTGGGTAGAGTGTAGGAGACATTAGAGAGAGGGGTGGGGAGATCTGTGAGAAGGGAGAGTGTAGGAGACATTAGAGAGAGGGAGGGGAGATGTGTGTTTAGGGAGAGTTTAGGAGACATTAGAGAGGGGGAGGGGAGATCTGTGTTTAGGGAGAGTTTAGGAGACATTAGAGAAGGGGAGGGGAGATCTGTGATAAGGGAGAGTGTAGGAGACATTAGAGTGAGGGAGGGGAAATCTGTGAGAAGGGAGAGTTTATGCGACATTAGAGAGAGGGAGGGGAGACCTGTGAGAAGGGAGAGTGTAGGAGACATTAGAGAGGGGGAGGGGAGATCTGTGTTAGTGAGAGTGTAGGAGACATTAGATAGAGAGGGAGGGGAGATCTGTGTTAGTGAGAGTGTAGGGGACATTAGGGAGAGGGAGGGGAGCTCTGTGAGAAGGGAGTAACTGTAGTAGAGTTTAGGAAGGAAATTTTAGAGAGGAGGAGGGGAGATCTGTGAGAAGGGAGAGTGTAGGAGACATTAGGGAGAGGGAGGGGAGCATTATGAGAACGGGAGTTTAGAGTACTGAGGGAGGGGAGCGCTGTGAGTTTAGAGAGGGACGTCAGAGTTGAGGAAGGCAGAGCTCATAGAGAGGTATACATGTACGTATAGTGACAAGACAAGGGGAGATGAGGGCATCAAGGGTGTGGGAGGCGACTTTTAGGGCAGGACTGTAAATAGCAGGGACGTCTCAAGGAAAGACGGGAGATGTGGGGAAGAGGGTGGCCAGGCTGAGGTCACGCACGCTGCGCAGTTTGCCGAGATTAGCGTTAATATGGGACTATAGAGGTGGGAGGAGAGGTGGTTCCGGCGCAGGGATACGGCAAGATAACTGAGCTTATATGGAGAGACTATTTCATGCAGTTAAGGGGGGGGGGGCAGTGCAGGAATACATGACCGGGGTGATGCGGTTATGGGGGACTACTTTTGGGTGGTGGAGGGATACATGACGGAGGTGATGCAGTTATGGGGGGACTACTTGTGGGGGTGGAGGGATACATAACCGAGGTGATGCGGTTATGGGGGGACTACTTGTGGTTGGTGTAGGGATACATGACCGAGGTGATGCGGTTATGGGGGGACTACTTGTGGTTGGTGTAGGGATACTTGACGGAGGTGATGCGGTTATGGGGGGACTACTTGTGGGTGGTGGAGGGATACATGACCGAGGTGATGCGGTTATGGGGGGACTACTTGTGGTGGTGGAGGGATACATGACCGAGGTGATGCGGTTATGGGGGGGACTACTTCCACATGGTGCAGGGATACATGACCAAGGTGCATCAGTTAGCCTCATTTCCGGCCTCTGAGCCCGTTTCTCCTCCCTCCCAGAAGCCACCGGGGCAGCCCTCAGCGGGCCGCCGCAGACGCTACTTCCGGCCCCATCTGTCCTCCCTGTCCGTCAATTGGAGGACCCCGTAGCAGCGGGGACGCAGGGACGCGGCCACAAAGAGGTCACGTGGTACTTCCGGCCGGGGACGTGACGTCACAGTCTCCCTACACCTGGGTGTGTGTGTGTGAGGGGGGGGGTTACAAACTTGTACTATTATATACACCCTGACCGTAGCGTGTACAAAGCCTAACCCTTATATAAGCCGCACCCCTAACTTAGGAAAATCACATCAGCCGCACAGGAGGTTCGAAAATCGCTAACTTTGTACTGTGCTGTAGCCTGTAGTAGCAAACGCCCTGGTTTGAGCCTCACCCTGAACCTGTCAGAGGACACCAATTGTAGAATGAAGTACTCATTCTAGAGTATAAAGTCAGAGAGGAAATAAAGTTAGTATTCAGCAAGCAGTCAACTAAGCAACATGTGTCCGTGTTACTGTATTCCTACCCTATCTAGAACTCCTAATTCTACACAATGTAACAGAAGTCCCATACCACGAGAAGTGTTGTCCACTGAGGCCGGCAGACTGAGGTGACCCTCTGTGGTGAACAATAGAGGTCTGTAGTTGTGGTCACTGCATTTAGCAAGACACTATGTTTTTACCATGGTTGCTAACGATCACCAACAATAAAAGTTGGTTATAAGGGAATATATTACTAAATTTACCATATCCAACTATGGATATCAATTATGATAAGCATTAATACTATCTAAGCTTGATATGATATACAGATAAGAAATAGTAACATTATACATGTACTCGTCAGAATGATATGTCAATCAAGATTCATTTAACAATAGACACCCAACTAGTACCAATGAATAGTCTTCGGAATTGTGTTGCTAAATGAAAATATATCGTGCTTTGTTCTGCAAAAGACCTCTGAGGTATTCTCAACACTGGTCAAATACACTTCAGTTCTATAAGTTGTAAAAGATTTGCATTGTTTAACATGCAATTTGATGAAGTGGCGAATTGAGGCTGAGATACTGATCAGGGTTATCTATAAACTAGGGGATACAGCTTTGCTTGGTTAAATTATTGAGGTTCTCGTATATTCATCATGAAATAGAGGCTTATAAAGGCCAACCTCTCATTATTGTGCCTCCCCACCCACCACCACCAAACCCCGTCTCTACGGCTAACAGTAACACACCTTCCACATCCCTGAACACAAACCACCAGGTAGCCATGACAACAGGTGGTTGTGACGTCATAGAGTGTTGGGTACACAGAGTATTTCTACATACACATACTGATACACAGGTAGTGATGACGTCATAGGTTCAGGTGTACACCAGGTATGTGTACACGTCCACTGTTATACTCAGTGAGAGACGCTGAGACCTTGTTGTGACAGGACGGTGACGTGTTGTGTCTGTTAGACCAAACCATGCAGACGCTGGACGTAGCTAGACGTTGTATGACGTACTACAGACGCTGGACATAGCTAGACGTTGTATGACGTACTACAAGACGAAAGTACAGCCTGTAGCGCTAATGGAGGGATGGAGGAAAGGGGAAACCATGGAGGGCGGGAGGCCAAAAAGCAGACAGGAATTCAGGCAGATAAGCAGTGGCAAGTGTGTGGGGAGAAGGCAGAGAGTGGGACACGGAGGGAGGGGGAGCAAAGTATGGAAAGGAGGAGGGGGAGGTAGGTAAGGGGAGGAGGGAGGGGAGCAGGGAGAGAGTATGAGGAAGGGGAGAGGATGTAGGAAGGGAGAAAGGGAGGAAGGGAGGGAGGAAGGGAGAGGGAGGGAGGGAGGTAGAGAGGGAGGGAGGGGGCAAGGAGGGAAACATGGAAATGGGGAGGGAGAGGCGATGAAAGAAGAAGGGAGAGAGAGAGGGAGGGAGGGGTGCAGAAGGAAGGAGAGCCCTGTGGAAGGCTAATGACTAATGGCACCCTGATTGTGACATACCAGTCTAAGGCATGAAAAAAGGTTTGTTTCAGGTTACCCGACCGACCCTATCAAAACAGGGCCGACCCTATGGTTTTTTTTATACAATTTTTAAGAAATATTTGCATTTTTACCCTTTTTTGGTCAATTTTCGGTTATTTAAACAAGTTGGCTAGTACATCCATGTTAAAAACAATATATATATATTTTTTAATCCGACCTACTGACCCTACATTTTCCTTTCATGTTACCTGAAATAAACCTTTTTTTCGCCTAGTCATGATAGCAACAGACCAGCAGAGCCTGGTGCTAGTACTATGTGTAGGTGGTGTACTACCATCTAGCAGTAACTAGCTGTGAGATGGTTGTACTATGTGTAGGTTGTGTGCTACCATCTAGCAGTAACTGACTGTGAGATGGGAGCCTGGTGTAGTACTATGTGTGGGTTGTGTAGGTTGTGTACCACCATCTACCACAGTGAGGGACAGCCGGACACCGGGTCTTACACAACTTCCTGCAGCTCCTCCCTGACACCACCCCCCTCCCCCCTCCCCCCCTCCCCCCCCCCCCCTCCTACAGACAGGGATACATGGATACCGCCCAGTGTCCGGTCACCTCCCAGCACGAGGACAGGGTACACGCTGGCCCCACCTCCACCTCTGTTACCGAGCGTCATCTCTGGCACCTAGCTTCTTGCTGAAAGTAGTTCCGGCACGCTGTGTGCTGTAATTTTATAAATTGAAATTGGTACCACGGAAGGATCCTCCCCAACATACGGGGGAAGTGATGCAGTTATGCCCCTCAGATACCAGCGATGTCACTCAGACGTGTCTGAGGAGGAGCTGGGGCCAGCTTGGTATAGCTTCTGGTTTCTGGTGTCAGGACGGGACATATCCCAGTATAGGCGTGTAGCTGGATGCATTATCAACCAATGAGATAACTCCCTGGCCTTCACTGCGGAATTCTTAGGGTGCATTATGTAATAGCCTGTACCCATATGACCGCTGGTCCCAGTGCTTATCTCGCCAGTTACAGGCTTAAGTAATGGATGCGCCCACAGGACGTCCAGCTTGACCCCTATAGGGACCCTAAGTAGGTCACGTGAGTTATTTTTAGAGGTCACCCCATTATTGCTCACAAGCTTTAAGCATGGGCGAAAATTTTGTTCTCCACACATCTCCACTACCGGGATTTGAGCTTAAAAAATTTAGAAGGAATTTTTGTTTGAACCGAATTTTTTTAAATGTCAATTTATATCACTGGTACTTTGTGGCAAATTTGGGAGACTTGGGTGCGCTATGGCGCTGCTGTTCCCCAGTCCCTACACACAGCAACACCCCACCTGGTGGTGTGAGTGGTGACCTCTGGTCTGGTGGACGCTAAGACTGCAGAAGGGGGAGGGGGGTGGGGGAGTGGGGGAGGGGGGAGGGGGGGTGGGGGAGGGGGGAGGGGGGGTGGGGGGTGGGGGAGTGGGGGAGGGGGAGTGGGGGAGGGCTGGGTGGGAAGGGGGGTGGTGTGTTCGGGGGAGGTCCCTAATCCTACGTCCGGCCTACGTCCGTTCCCACAATGCATCAGTTTACAGCAGACAACATCTCTCAGGTCGAGACGCGCACAATGGCCGCACTAAACTAGCCTCAAACCCAAACCCTCAAGTAGCCTCTCAAACCTAAAGGTTAGAATAGCCTCAAAGCCACAGTCTAGAGTAGCCTCAAAGCCAAAGTATAAAATCGCCTCAGATCACAAGTTTTAAACAAAACCAATAAACTCAAGGCCAAACTTTAAACTAGTCTCAGATTCATACTCCAGAGTGACCCCAAATCCAAACTACAACGTAGCCTCAAGACCAAGCTATTATTTAAAATAGCCTCAAACTGAGGTAGCCTCATACACAAATGGCAATAGCCACAAACCACAAACCCCAAAACTTTACAAATGGATACCACGTTTCGGACGTGTTGTTTGTGAATAAACAAGAGTCGCGAGCTCTCATTGAAACAAAAAAAATAGCCCCAAACCCAACTGCCAAACAGCCTCAACTCCAAAGCTAAAGTAGCCTCAAACCAAAAACATAAAGCAGTATGTAGAAGAGGTTAAGTTTCCCGTGCGGCAGTGGTAGGCTGGCTCTGTACCTTGTGGTGTTCCTGTACAACCCCCCCTGAGTTTGCTGGACCTCAAACCCTTGTTACCTGGAGTGTTCCGCCTTTCATGCCACAAATCCTTACTTTTTTGCACCATAAAAATGTGCACCAGACATATTTCCCAACTATTGCTAGAATAGTTCATTGCACATCTCATCTACAATCTCTCATGATTTAGTGCACAGTCAACAAGGGACTACGTGAATTTTTCTGCCGCTGTTCTAGTAAAATAAGTAGTGACATGTCAAATATGAAAGTGAACCTTTAAGGCATCCTGTCATCAAGGTTAAGATAACTTCACCTTCTCACCAATTCACTCAGTAGTGTACGCTCTTACAAACAGTGCTCTTTGTTGAATGAGTTCTCACTGATTCACTCAGTAGTGTACGCTCTTACAACAGTACTCTTTGCTGCATGAGTTCTCACCGATTCACTCAGTACTGTACGCTCTTACAACAGTACTCTTTGCTGCATGAGTTCTCACTGATTCACTCGGTACTGTGCGCTCTTACAACAGTACTCTTTGCTACATGAG
>CANHQG010000365.1:0-38000 GCA_947462335.1 Harmothoe impar
CATGGAGGGAGGCAGGGAATGTGGCAGGGAGACAGGCAGGCAGACAAGCAGGGTGGCAGGGAATGAAATGCTGTTACAATCATGGGAGGTATGACACATCAGTGTCAAAACTGAAAGGCAGGCAGGGAGGAAAGGAGGGGGGGCATGAGGAATGCAAAGGGAGGGGCATGGAAAGAATGATTGAGGGAGGGAGTGAGGGAGATTAGAATATATTACAATCAATCTTCACCACTCAGTGTGAATGAGTACACAGTAATGACATACATTGCCTCTCCCCCCCCCCCCCCTCCATGTTATAAACCCGCCGAAGGTTAATATAGGGGAGGGGGAGTGTGAGTGTGTATTTTGTGGTTCTTTCACATAACTCTATAGCGATGTCTCTAAGTGGCCCCTGACATGCAGGGAAAAACAGTCCCTGCCTACTTATGACCGGGAGAGGACACAGCCCAGTGAATCCAGGTTAGCAACTGGGTCATGCGTCTCCTTCCAACTTGTACATACATACACCACAAACACATTGTGTTCTCCCGGACAAAATATTACCTTCAGACTAATATATCCATGCAGTAGCTGTAGAGTCTACAGTTCCTCAATAAAAGATCCCTCAGGTACTGATATCAATTATGATAATTAGTGTCCCCTGATGCATATTTATGACAATGTCTTACTGATGGCACCTCTGTTAGATGATCATTAGTAATTGAATGGAGACAGGGAAGCATGAAGGCTGGTATTGAGGCAGGCAGGGAGGGAGAGAGGGAGGCAGGCAGGTATGGAGGCAAGCAGGGAGGCAGGCAGGGAGGGAGGGAGCCAGGTGGACAGGGAGGGAGGCAGAGAGGGAGGCAGGGAGGCATGGAGGTAGACAGGCAAGGAGGCAGGGAGGGAAGTAGGCAGGAAGGGAGGCATGGAGAGAGGGAGGAGTAGTATTTATATGATGGCTATTCAGTAAGTAGATTGCTCGTTGATTGGTATGGACTAGTAACCTATCTATGTTTGACCTAGGGATAATTACCTGTCTAGACATATCATTAACTCCGGGCATGCTCCAGGGTCCAGATCTCTATAGCCACCATTTTACTAATAAATCCAGGGTAGCTATGTTATACTCCGGGCATGCTCCAGGGTCCAGCCATGCTCCATACATATAACCATTATCATAACCATAATAAACTCACCCACCCAGTCAGTATTAAATCCAGGGTAGCCATGTTTACTAAGGACATGTGAATGATAACACGTGCTCTTGTTATGACTGGGTACTCATCAGATATTGACACAATCTAATCATATTACTGACGCGCTCTAAATAGATACCTTAACTTATCAGGCATGGATCACTCTCCAGGTATGATGCACTGCTTTTTTATGGATAACAATTGAGATAGGGGATATTCATTATTTGTGACGCAGACACAAGCACAGACACGTCACAGCATTATTGATTTACAATAAAAAGAACCTGTTATGAGAAACCCGTTATAACATGTTTTGGAAATGACGCGGCGTCTTTTGCCGATACCCTGGGAGATATAAGAGGCGTCTTTTGGTTGTCTTGTTCTTACACGTTGCAGATTTTGATAGCAAGGTTATATACAGTTAGGAACTTTGTGGGAGGTAATTAGATATGTTTCTTTCTGGTCAAAATAATGGGAGTGATTCTCTATTTGAGGATTTGATATATCAGGATATAGTTACTGAACAAGATCCAAATTCATTTTTTAATGATCTATTGGTTTACCCTAATGTTAAAAATGTTGTCATTAATTTTGATAAAAAACATTTGGGAAATTTTGCAAAATGTTGGGAGTTTGGAATTGGAATAGATACAGAATCATATATTATTCAGTTGGTTAATACATTTCTCGCACTAAAACTTTTTTTCTATTCGTATGAGTGTGACTACATAACTATATTACATGAAAAGGGATATTCACAGAATCAAGAAGACAATATATTTTCCATTCAAATCATTGTCGCCTTAAGTCCTGGTGGGGTTGATATAAGTTTGTTTCCTGAACTTACTTCATTTTATTCTAAATTGAACGCTCTAGAGGGATCTATTGAAGTTGATTTATTTCTGGAAAAGAAGTGGCAATTTTGTAAGGAAATTTACTTATGTTTATACCAAAAAGAAATAATTGACATGGGACAGTCTGGAAATGTAAGACCCTTCTTTGGGTGGAGTAAGGAAACGCAAAGTTAATTGTATTAGTTTGTTTTTTAAGTAACGCTGGTGGTTATGGACCCTGGTTATGGACCCTGGGAGATAAGGTGAAGTGGTTATACGCTATATAAGATAGGTAGATAGGTGTCTCAGTCAAATAACCACGGTTGCTTCTTCTGCGTCTGACTACTAGAACTCCTTCCCGAAACCGCGCACCTACCTTACGCTGAGCCATGTCGTCTACTCAAATCTTGAGCATAAAGACCTCTTTTAGAGGTCTTATGGATGAGTATGAAGTTAAAAGGTTAACTTACAAAGGCAATCGGAGTGTTAAAATTCCAAAGCAAGTCGTGGAATGGAGTGTCCAGAACAGGGAGATGGTGATATCAGCAGTTCCAACTCTCAACATGACTCCATCCTTCGAGACCCCTGTGGCAGATTGGAAAGTGGAAAAGGTCCTCTTCGAAGTGGACAACAAGGTCTACGTGAGCTACGCTCGCTATGCCGGCGGGGAGCGTGTTGGGTAAGTTGAAAAACAATTATGCAATATTACATAACTTGAATATATGTATGTGTGTTTGTGTGCGTGACTTAATGTTGATAATATTGTATTATGTATAGAAAATGTATACATAAACTGATTGTATATACTTATATATTATATTAATAGTGATACTGTATTATATACTATAAACTTCTAATTTATAATATATATATATATATTATACACTGATTGATTTAGGTGTACCTCGTTTGAGACCCCTAATAATGTATTAAATAATATATATATATATATATATACTTGATACTCATACTTTGTAATTTTTTATTACAGAATGCTTTCAACCAATATCTTAGAGTCTGAGTTTAAAAAACTAGACCTAGAACAGTGCCGTTTCCGGGGCAGCGAAGGAAGGACGGTGGTCAACATTCCGCTGGGCGCCTTACCACCCACCATCATACCGGTAGTGACAACCCCGACCGCGCCCAACTCCTCTACCGAGTCCTCTAACCCAGCCTTGGTGGCTTATGTCACTGGAGGGTTGGGCAATCCTACTCGGGGTTTTGGATCAGGCTTCACAAAGGATTTTGGTGCTGGTCTAACTGAAGGTTTTGCACTTTCTGAGCCTAGCCCCATGCAGGATGTCTGCACAACAACGCCTCAACCAGAACCTCGACCTTCCCCTTCAAGTGACGTGGATGACCAACCTCCGGCCAAGAAGAGTAAGAAGGATTCTAAGAAGGAGGTGACGGCCTTCTTGTATACCTGGCATGTAGCAAATGCTAATGGAGAGGAACTGCGCAAGAGTGCTACACCATTCCTAGCGCACGAGAACTGCAAAGTGGATTATGAGTCAGTGCTAAAGCAGTATGAGAAGGAAAACGCCCAAGTGATTGGGGAAATTAGAACGGAGAAGGTAGTGGTACCTCCACCTACTAAAATAATAGAGAAGGTGTACCACTACCTTCTCATGGTGGAGGTTAGGGAAAGAGTAAGCAAGTATTGCGGTGGTTGTGTAAGCAAGAAGGGGGGTGCCAAGTCTCACGCTGATGGGTGTTTAGCTCCCATTAAACTCCTGGCAGAAGAGCATGGCAAAGCTGCCCATGGTAGAATTACTGTGGTCAGACTGCTTGAAAGCTGCGCCTTTATTACTGGCTACTTTGGGCAGGGCAATTATGCAAGTCAAAAGGTTGTGGAGCAGTACCTGGCACTCGCTAAACCTGTCTCAGTGCTTCAGCAAACCGACGTCGTGTTTGAAGCTGAGTATTCCTATCTCAAGCACTACTAGTCTGCATCATTAATGCAGATAATTGAACAATATTCATATTATACATAAATGTGTTTAGTCTGCATCGTTAATGCAGATTTAATTGAACAATATTATATTATACATTATGTGATAATACACAAGGATACATTTATTCTTTGAAATATCCCAAGCACTACTATATGCAACGTTACTGCGTATATTAAAGAACAATATCAGATTATATAGCACACAAGGATATAGTTGTTTTTGAATAAAAATTGGTCTTAAAAGAGCTTATGTTATTGTTCTGATCATGATCATATAATATATATATTATCATATTTTGTATCTAGCAATTGATCAACATACTGACTACTAATATAGTAGTAGTAGTAGTAGTAGTAGTATGATAAGTCGTGTTTGATTGCTAATTAAAGTAAATCATCCATTTCCATGCTTGCGTTATCCAATTCAAACTCTGAAACATTAGCACTGCTTTGAACGCTGCTCTTACTACACGCGGCATTTTCATAACATATCTTATAGATGTTTGCTCGGTTTATAGAACGGGATCTTTTGGATCTACAAATCATAATAAAGATAAAGACTAATACCAAAAAAATAATGCATCCTAGCACTGCACTTATGATATAGTATAACAGGTTACTGTTATTTATCTTTGGTTCATTGGTTGTGGACTGCTGATCTTTAAACGTAGTGGTCATGGAAGTATAGGATGAGTCAATGTCAGTAATGGTTGGGTTGTTATCCGTCATTGTGATAGTGTTTGGAGGGTTAACGGCGGTGGTGGTCATGGTGGTGGTGGTGGTGGTGGTGGTGGTGATGGTGTCGCTGGTGGTCCTGGAGGTGCTGGAGGGGTTGGTGCTAGCAACAGTGGTTGGGGATTGGTTAGACGAGGTATCCAGGCTAGTTTTTATTTCACTAGAAGTTGGAGTGGAAGTGGAAGTGGGAAGTAGGCCAGAAGTGGTAACGCGTTCCGCCGTGTTGGTGGTATCTCTGGTGGTGGTGGTGGTGGTGGTGGTGGTGTCTGGATTGTGGGAGGTGCTTCCGGTAACATAGGGACTAGTGCTTAATACAGTAGGCCTATCCGTGTATGTTGTTTTTTTACAGTCTGATATTATAGTAAAGTTTGCATGTCTCGGGATAGAACTGCAGTCAAAGTAGTCTCTTCTTGACATTGAAATGTCTAATATTTTCAAATTTAGAAATCTTGAGTAACTCGCCTCATTGTATGCACTAATCAGACACATTCTGAAGTCCAGTGTGTGGTAATCACTGTTTTGAGGCATAAATAAGTTGTCAGGATTTACATCCCTACACGATATAAATCCTTGCTCCAATTTGCAGTGGCATTGTCCGCCGGCACACATTGGGTCTTGGGTGAAGATGGGTGTAATTCCAAAGATAAAAATGATTAAGATGTATATCACAAAACACGACATTTTGACTTTATGAAAAGTGAACGTGTGTGTTTGTGTGTCTTTCTCTCTCTCCCTATGAACAATGGCTGTGTTATAAAAAAGGGGGGAGGATCCGGAAGCATGTGATAGATAACACAGCATCCATCCCTCCCTCCCTCCCTCCCTATCTAAGCTTACACCAAGTTTCTAACCCGTCTGTCCCATATTGGTTCGACTGAGCGTTATCTGTATTAGTGTAAATCGAAGCGGGAATGATAATACTGAGCTGAATGGCTCGGTCACGCCGCCTAGTGGAATTTTTCTACACTACGCTAAAGTAGCGGCCTACATGCGCCGTCTGGTGGTGAATATTTTGCTTACCTCGACGTAGCCGTCGATTTATTTTCTGTGCAAATATTTTATTATTCTACAGCATGAATTACAAATGGCGTGTTAATATTATATAGACCAGTTTTGAATATATTCCTAATCGGAGTCAAGAATAAAACTCAAGTTATATTTGATCGCTGATGTTTAGTTTCGGTGTTATGCGAGGTCTAGTAAACACGCGCCTTGTTCAAGATGGTTTCGTTTACAAGAATGTCGGCTGCACGAAAAATCTTGATTTTATTGGTAATATGTTTCAACCTTGGTGCAAACGCTTCTGTGTGTTCTCCTTATGCTTGCACATGTATGAAAGAAACACTGCAGTGTCGAGGTATCAATGTGGATGGATTAATGAAGAGCTATCATCTACAATCGGAAAGAAGCATGTGGATTACGTATTTGGACTTCAAGTATTGTTGGGTGAATAACTTGAACGAAACCACGCATTTGGTTCGCTTGATATTTCCCAATGTCAATACTATTGATCTGACAGTTCAACGAGGTAACAAAATACACATTACCGGAATAGTGAATGGAATATCGGTTTTAACAGAGTTTGCCAGACGTGAACTTTATAGCGCTTCTTCAACAACAAAAACGACAACGACAACAACAACATCCACCACCACCACCATTACTGAGACCACAACTAAGTTACAAACAACGCCAGTTCCACCATTGACACCAATAGTGCAGGAAAAAACAAACAAAATGATGACGGATAGTGCAGGCCTAGTTGAAAAAAACATTAAAATATTAAACGAAGATAACATCGAACAATTTATACAAAATGTCACTGACAACCAATATATGTGGGAATCGATTTCAGTTGTGGACGTCAACAACAACAACAACACTGACACTATATCATGTACTAGTCTTATCTTACTGGTAGTTCTGGTACCTGTTGGAATTATTATGACAACATTGGCTTTGTTTTGTTGTGTTGGTGCAATCAAACGTTGGATGTTAAAGAAGAAACTGTACATGTTGAATCATCAAATAAATCAACACAAGATGCTATTCAATCAGTAAGTATTACTATTACTATTACTATTAAAATAGTCGGGTGGGTGGGTAAATTTTAGGGTAAGATTACATGTAAATTAGTTTGGGCGGGTGGGTGGGTAAATTTATGAATTTACATGTAAATTATGTGTGCGCGGGTTAAATAGTATATTATTGATAAAGGGTGGGTGGGTGGGTCAATTTATGTATTTACATGTCAATATGAATTGAGTGGGTGGGTGGGTGGGTAAATTTACGTATGTGTGAATTAAATGATATATTATTGATAAAGGGTGGGTGGGTGGGTAAATTTACGGATGTGTGGATTAAATGATATATTATTAATAAAGGGTGGGCGGGTGGGTAATTTATCATGTCATGCTTTGTTGTGACTATCATTATACTTATACTTATACTTAACTTATATTTTACAGAAATGACAGCTTCAACACGACTCTAGATATAAGTCTAGATGCTGCAAATGAGAAAACTATTTCATCATCAGACGACATAATGGTAAAAGAAGAGAAAGCGGAAAAACAAGAAAAAGAAGAGAAAAATCCACCTGCTAAACCCGCGCACAGTTCAGGAGTCATGTCTAATGTGTCAGCGACAGTACCCTTGCGTACTTTTCAATTTGTGTCAAGTGAGTCTGTTATAAAAACAGAACCCAAAATAGACAGTGAGGTGTATGATGTCCCCTGTTCTCTACCTGTGATTGTTTATGAACGCCCTCCTCCACTCCCTCCCAAGGTATCTCGCTCTCAATCTTCTCATGTGCTACGGATTGCATCACCACCACCAATTGAACCACCACCACCTCCACCACGACAACTGGGGGTGTCTGAACCAAATATGGTTGAGTCATCGAAACCAATAACAACAACAACAACAACAACAACAACAACAACAGCAAATTCACCATTATCATCTTCAGTACTACCATCATCATCATCATCTGTGTCAGGAAAAGATAGTAAAGGTGCAAAACTTGATGTGGACTCTTTATCAAACTCATCCACCCCTCCCCCACCAGAGGATCCAGATTCATATGCCAGTGGGGACACTTCCTTAAATGAGGATATTAACATTCCTTCTTATAACAAGAGGTCTGATTTGGTTGGTGCAAGTACCTCTGGAGTGAAACAGGTTACACCAGTTCAGAGAAAACACAATACCAGGTCAGGTAAAACTCCAGGAAAAAAGAAAAAGTAAACAGTTTGTTGAAAGTATGGCTGCGTGTCATAATATTTACAGGCACACATGTGTAACATCTGATCTTTGAACAAGGGTAAATGATGGTTTAGTAACAATAGTGTTACTGCTAGATATTAACAATGGAAACATTCAGTATTGTAGCTTTTTGGTAATAATATTGCAAGTTGAGTTAACACTGCTTATTTGTATCACTCCGTCCATCCAGGTGATAACAAATCCCTTGTCCATATTTTTGTTGTTTGATTGTTGATTGTTTATGTTGATGTTAATGTTGATGTTCATGTATGTATGTATGTATCAAATATATCATATATTTTACTGGACTGTCATGCTCAATGTTAGTGCATGTTATTCATTTCATATTGCTAGCATATGGAGGTATATAGTAAGACTATTATACAGCATGTTAATTGTAGTATGGTGCATTTTATGATATCAATATTATAATTCCAGTAGACTAATAGTAAAGGAAATAGTTTAGATCAGCGAATATGTGAGTTATTATCATATGTACTTGTTTGTATCTGTACTAGTTGTTAGATAGTTAGTTAGTTAGTTAGTTAGTTAGTTAGTTAGCGTTGACTATTATGAGTTGTTACAGTATTAGCATGAGGGTATAGATTGATAGCGGATGATCATGAGTTAAAATGTACTTATTTGAATCATAGATATTGTTGGTAGATAACCATTAGTAGTGTTGATTATTGGGTATTTGCTATTCACCATGACATAGTGTCTGATTGTATTATGATAGTAGTAATAATAATAAACACCAGATATTTTATTCAAGCTTTATTTATTATTATTTATCATTTTTACAGTTGTACCAATTCATCATTTTTAATATAATTATCAGAAAACAGATTAACAAATTCCTTAAGTGGCATCCCCCTACATCTAAAATATGCAAACAATATACAATAATCTCCACAAACATCACTATTATAACCTTGTAATCTTTTTGTGGAATAATTGTAAGGTTTTAGTTGCTTTTCTAAAAAATGTTTAACTTCACGTGGTTCATTTCCTAGTGAGTCAAAATATTCCATTTTTTCTTCCAACATAACACACACCCAATGTATTCCTGGTCCCGTGGAGACATCAGTGTTAATTACATACAAGCCATTTTCATGTTTGTTTACATCCTTTAACTTATCATATGGAAATATTCCTTTAAAATATTTTTTGGTGTATTTATCAGCCATTAGATATTCAAATATTTCTTTTCCATTCATGTTTCAATAATTACATTTCTTGCCTCATCAACTTTTAGCAAGGCCTCAAATGTTCCATAGGCGATTAGAGTGACAGACTCAGGAGTCTCAGCGGAAAACTTTGCTGTTAGGCGGGTTTGTCCACGGCATAATGGGTTTGAGTAAAACTGGTTCTTACTGTGTTCCAGGTCAAACACATAAATGTTATAACCCCATTGAAAGTCATTATATGTAATATCTGGAGGTTCTTTTTGGTAGTGTGGCATGGCTTCAAAAAGACGTGAATATTCTTCTACATAGTTTTCTTCTGTTAAAGTATAATTAGGCTGTAAAACCTGACAACCACTACTTTGACCATTTACTTGAAAATCTAAGTAGTTCAAGTTAAAATTGGTAAAATTAAAGGGGTTCTTTTGATTATTTCCTGCATATGAACCAGAGGAAAGTAAACAAATTACCAGACGCTTTGGGATAGAATCTTGAAAAAGATTATCCATTGACCAATTCCAACTACCAGAGGCGATATTAAAAGCTTTTATATCACTTCTGGTGTATGGATATGCAGCCATTTTGGTTTTTAATAGTTTTGCATGTGCAGCCAACATTCCTGGATTTACTTTAGCATATGGCACAACCAACTTGGCATCACATATATTTAACTTGTATGATTTTGCTAAAGCAGGAACTTCTGGCTCATCATAGGTAGCAAAGGCAACCTTGTCTTTATACACCAGTCTAAATTCATCAGTTGATGGATAAAACTTAAAGTTAAGTGGGACACCATTTATTAGCATACGAGATTGTTGTGTCAGGTCATTATATAATCTAGTTTTATACATAGCTCTTTTTCCTTTTGCGGTTCTGGAATACCTTGAAGCTAGCCCTGTATTACCTGTACTTTTAGGTTCAAATTCCTCCATGGACAGCTTACCAGAAGTGTCCTTGTAGAAACCTCCTAGAGACATATAAGACAGCTGTTCCATTTTTCCAGTCTTTAACAAAACATCTAACATTGCTTTGTAGGGAAAGTTCCCCCCAACAGAGCTAGTTACTACTTTATGTTGTATAGACATGTCTTGTTGCCTGAACATGGTGCAAGCAGCAAAGTTGATTAATGATACATCATCAACAACAGTTATGGGAATTGATTTTTCTGTTACTATTTGTAATGTTAAAAGTAAATAAATTTCAGAAAGTAATATATAATCAGCTGAATTATTTGATATATCAAATTCTAGTGTGACAGAACCATCCACAACTCCTACTGGTCTATATTCTTTACAATATATGTCTTGTATTCCTGTCTCAACAGGGGGGAGGTTAAATAATCCAAGACGACTGTCATACCCCTCCTCAGCTTCATCTAATACAAAGGCCATCTCACTGTTTTCTTTTTTTTACAATCTTCTTTTTCTTTCTTTTGACAACCTTGTTAGTCTTAACCTTAGACAATGTTTTCTTTTTCTTTTTCTTTGTTGTTTTGTTTTTACTGTAGGTGTTGTTTCTTCTCCCACGTCCTGATGCTTTGTGAGGTGGCATGTTTGGGGAACTTTCACTTAACTGTCTTTTAAGTTCTGATTTTGCTCTTTGAACTGCCCCCTCTGCAGGGGACACAAATTTCATAGTACTACCTTCCCCTTGTTGCAGTGGATAAAACCTTTCTCCAAATTTTTCTGGTTTAATATTTTTCCATGCATCTTCTGACGTAGTATATAAGACAAAGGACATCCTACATGTTTCTTCTCCTCTTGTTACTTATAGAATGAGAAAAACTGGGTGGTGTTGATCTTTTTAGTATATTAATTTTGGACTTATAACCCATGCTTTTAAATGGGTCTGCTGGTTCTGATATCTGTAATGGTAAGGAGGGTGATGTCAACATGATTATGTCATTGTTTTTGGTTTGTTTTGTTTTGTCTCTTTCTAAAAGGTGAAAAGAAGTATATGAATACTTTTCATGAGTAATATTTTCCCAAACCTCAGGATTGTTTGCATAAGAAATGTAGCTCATGTTATGGCTTTTTTCTGAAGTGTAAAACAAACCTTGAGCTTGTAATATTGCTTTCCATACAAGGATTGCCCTCTTTATCCAGAAGTTGAATTCTGATTCTGGATATACTAGATTTGTTAAGTGGTATGTAATAAGGATTTACAATTGGACCAGACTCTGATATTAAATTCAATATGGGAATATTTTTTCCATGTACAGCACTGTTTTCTACTAAATCACAACACACCATTAAACCATCACCAGATAATTGCCATATGTTTGTATCTACTAAGGCACAATACCACTTTCCCTCAAGGTTAATATGTTGTGGAAGCTGATGTAAGAATTCTTTTGCAGTGTTATCTGGATATGAAAGAACAGAATCCTGTGAACTAAGATATACATACATCCTCACCGTCTACGATACTCTCTGTCTTTGACATCTCCCTCTGGAACCCATGAGTTATATCTATCTGGCCAACCTTTCCACCGAACAATAAAACCTTTTTTTCCTTTCTGTTTTTCTTCCTTGACAATGTCATCTATTATATATTCTATTTCACTATCAGCACTGACCTTTTGAAGTTCTTTACCATAAAACTTTCCAAGTATTGGATCATTGTCCCAACCTTTTAAACTATACATTGCAATTCCTTGATTGTAATGTGTTTCTGTAATGGTGTATATTTCTTGTGTCCATTTTTCAGTATAAGCTCTTTCAAATGCTGCTTTTGTTTGAAGCAATCTAACTCTGTCATTTACTTTAAATGTAAAAATTGGTTTGACTTTTGGTGGTTTTGTCTTTTTCTTTTTAAAAATAGGTTTTTTTAGATTATATTGATTGTTCCAAAGTGTATATCTGTCTGTGGTTTGGGCTTGTCTTGGGGTCATTTTAATTGACCTATGTCTTGTATTATTATATGTTTTAGTGACATCAGCTAGATTTTCTAACCAGTGAGGGGTATTGTTGTGGTGCATGTATCTCATTAACCTTGTTTTCAGTGACCTAATTAATCGTTCTGCGAAATTGGCTTTAAGTTCATGATTAGTAGTAAAAAACTTTATTTTTCTGTTTTTTAATAACTGTTTAACCCATTTGTTAACAAATTCTGACCCTTTATCTGTTCGAAGCCTTTCTGGTTTGCATTTACATGAAGTCAAAACCTTTTTTATAGCTTTTACCATTTCTAAACCTTTTAAACTTTTTAATGGTACTGTATATGCATATCGAGTAAATATATCAATCATAACTAAGACATAGGAAAATTTCTTGTTTGAATCCTTGTAGTACACCATATTCATTGTATCTGCATCCCACATATAATTTTGGTAGGATGTTATAACTTTTGGACGTGTAATTTTTCTGTTAACTTTTCTGTGTAAGGTATAAACATTTTGTTTTTCTAACCATTCACGTACTTGTTTTTGTGAAATTCCTTCATGTTTTACTGCCTGATACAATGAATTTAAACCTGAAAAGGATGCAGGGTTAGTTATGTCATGATATACCCCACTTAAGATTTCATCTACATTTACATTTTCCGCCATTTATTTCTCCACAAATTAGGATTTTTTAAATCAACACTTTTTCTACCAACAGGAATTCCTGGTGGAGGTAGCTTATGATTAATTGTTTCAGTCTTTGGATTGTCCTCCTTTTCTTCTTTTACTTGGTTGTATGACTTTCTAGGTAGTTCATGTCCTTGTTCAGCTTTACTGTCACCTTTTCCTATTACTTCTCTCTTGTTTTCATTTAAAAGAGAAGTGGGGACATGTGTTAGGTATTTATAGAACACCTCTAGTGCAACAGGTGTAAATTCCTTGTATGGAGTTACAGCATGTCTTATCAAATCTGTAATGTGTGATCCATTATATACTACCCCCTTTATAACTAATTCACCCTTATCATTCCAGTCCATTTCTTTTTCTTTTTCCACATACCGCAACAAAGTGTCTGCTTTTCTCCTATATTTTGGTCCAATAGGGGACAAAATTAAACAAAATGACAGTTTACTTTTTGTGGCGTCCTGTTTTTGTGATATGATAACTTGATCCACATGTGATTTTTCCTTTTCCTTTTCCTTTTTCTTTTCAATTTCAGATTCTGATACAATTTTTTCCCCCTTTCCATCACTAGTCAAAACTTTACCTCGTATGTATTGATCATAGGGAATTAAAACCATTTTTTTCATAGTAAGGAATAAAGGGGGGTTTCTATAGATTTTAATAGGGCATACAGTTCCCGTCTGTTATTAGAAATAATTCTTTCCTTTGTAGCAACAGATGTGGTTTTTTTGGAAAGTTTTTTTAAGGTACTTGTGTTTTTGTTTACCTCTCTTTTTTGTTCTACAGAAAGTGGTAGGTGTAACAGATTAAATGCAATTTCACATATTACAAGAGTTTGTTTTGGTGATGTGCTTTCTAACATTCGCAAGGCTTGTTTTTTCTCAGTTTCTAATAATAGACGTAAAAAGTTAGAGTTATATTGCAGTAGTTTACTCATACTATATTTCTTGGTCTGAAAATGAATTGTCATAGGAGGAATCCGAACTATCCTCTTCTTCTTCTTCTTCTTCTTCTTCTTTTCCTTCTTTTTCCTCCTGATGCATTAAGGTTGAATGCTTACTAGCAAATGAACTTGTATCCACCTCATCACACCCCCATATAGGTGTTGATATAGTTTTTCGTAAGTTTTTTATATCTTCTTTTACAATATTTTGCTCATGTAATACCTGTAGTAACATGTCAAGAAAAAGGGTATTATTTCTACACATTTTTTCCTTCATATGAAAGCAGAAAGGTGAGTTCTGAATGTGTACAATATCTACCACATCAGAGGCGGTCCATTCTTCAACAATTAGTCCACATGAGTAGCATCTCACCATGTCATGTCCTCCAATATAGTAAAATCCTGATTGAACCATTTCATAGGATCTGTCATATGACACACCTCCCATTTCTATGAATGATCTAATCCTATTACATTCTATTGAAAAATCTTTGGAACTATTCATCTTACTTGGGTAGGTAAACTATTAAGTCTTCTCCTGGGAATATCTTAGTTTTAACTCTTAGGTCCTCGTACTTCTTGTGTGGTGAAAGATCAATTAGCAAGTAACCATATTTTTCCTTCATGCAGTCTTTATATGCTTCTGTAATTAATTTTTCCTGATCTAATTGCCTTCCCAATAATTTTACCTGTTGAATATCTCTAGGATTTTTAAGGACAACCATGTAATGTGTGTTTAACATTATACTGCGTGCATGCTTTCCTTGTTGAAATAAATTTTGAACCAGAAAAATGACAGTAATTTTGTTGTGATGAGATCCCTCAGTAAAAAGTGATTGTGCAACAGGTGATTGCACCACCTCACACATTAAATCATCTAAGATAACAAGCATGTGATCCTTTCCATTGTTGTTTGGAATGTCTAGTCCTTTTCGGAATTCAACATTGTCAATGTCATCAAAGGCAGACTGCCAGGCTCCATAACAGTAGATTATTCTATCAGGTTTAACACTAAATAAAGTTAGGTTTTGTAAAACTTTTTTTAACCAGCTTGTTTTACCTGATCCTGTAGCCCCACTAACAACCATTGTAGTGGGTGTTATAAAGTGATATTCTTCCACCTCATACATTTTAATAATGAACACAAGAAAAATTAGCAAGGATACTTATACTGGTTTATTGTATCACTTACAAAGACTACACATGTTTTGTTCACAGTCTCTTACCCATTCTACATCAGAACGTTTTGACATACATAGGTCACATTTTAATATATTCTCCTTGTATATTTCATCATGATAAATTTCCCTTATTTCTTCCCACAACTGTCCCAGCATGTTTGAACCTCTAGAATTTTCCGTCACATTCACCATTCTATGCTTCATTCCCATGCCCCAGTACCTATCATATACTGTATAGTATAAGGGGAGATTTTTGCTTTGTTTTAGCTTTTTTCTTACAGCAGAATTTGATCTCATTTTCTCTATCAAAATTTCTTTCATGAAATTTCTTCTCTCCTCTAACCATCTTAGGGATAGTTTGATTTTACCTTCCTGGATAAATGAGTCTGGTTTGACATTGTTTTCGCTGCTAAGTGCAAAGTTGTAAGCTTGTCTAGCAGTGCCAAAGCATAACCCATAAAGTGATACTCTAGATGGATAATCACTAGAGAGTGGATGAGTTTTATCATAAAAAGGTTCATGTTCAGGAATGTTAAATGGAGATAAGACAATATTTAATGGTTTTGTTTTAACTCCATCTGCTAACACTTCTCGTTTACAGTAAAAATAGGTCAATCCAGCTCTAGATTGTTCATATGTAAAAATTGTGTTATTACGCAACCTAAATCCTTTGTTTTTTCCTGCTTTTGAACACTGATCTTGTAATACTCCTTTATACAACAGTAATGGGTTTACCAGGCTGTTCTGACTTATACCTTTACAACTAATCTTTTCTCCTTTTTCATTTTTTAAAATATAAGTTTTACTTGACAAGGCTATCATTTCAACACCTTCAGCTTCAAGTTTAAACAACCCAGGAGTTCGTTGGTCATGTTTACAATGATATGGACAGCACTGTCTTGGAAACCATTGCTGCAATTTGTTGTTTACGGTATTTTGATCATTGCAATGATCCATGAGCAAGGAGTTATATTCCTTTAACTTTTCTGGTTTAATTAGGTCAGCAAGTTTTTCCCCTGCTATAGCCAGGTAGGCAGAATCAGTGTCCATTTCAATGTACTCAAAGTCAGTTCGGTCTATAAGTTTGTCTAAACAATCATAATAAAACTCTAACATTCGTAATTTAGCATATTGCAAAATAAAGTAACCTAAATAGATAGGGAGATCTAGGCTAATTGTTTTCTTTACTGATTCAATTTCATATAGGTCATCATCTAGTTCAGCTAGTTTTCTAAACACTGGTTGATTGACTGAAATACAAGCCTCTTTTTTACCAGTAACATATTTAACATTTTGATGCTTTTCTTTGTCCATGATAAGGGAACCATATGCACTATTTCCAATTAATTTCATTGTGTCTGCAATGATTGATTTTGATGGATCCTGGTCTCCACTTCTTCTTGATTCAGTTACTTGTTTTTCAAAAGGTTTAAAACATTTTTTTGCCGTAAACTCTATGACTTGGTGTACATTGGTAACTTCTAATCCATGAGACATATACCACTTTAATAGTGGAGTTGCAATGAGTATTCTTTTAGCTTTCATTCCACCCACCAATAATTTACGGGGTTTTTTAGATAATTCAAATCGATTTACATAGTCTTGCATATGTTCACCCATGCAATCATAACCTACATCAGTAGTACAAAATATTGGACTCATTTCACTGAAATATTCTTCAGGTAAAATATCTTTTTCCAATCCCTTTTTCCATTTCTTTGGTACATGTAGGTCAACCTCTACTGCTCCAAACAATTCATCATTTTGTACTGCAACTAAAATTTCATTCATGTTAGTTTCACCTAAATGTTTTCTTGTGAAAGGAGGAATAATGTCAGTGTCCTCAAAACCACTCTCTGTATATGTTAATCTTTTATATTCACACTCCCATATTTCTGTGACATTAAAACCTTTTTCTTTTAAGTAACATATTCTGTCTTTTGTTCTTGAAGATCGGGTTTGTCGAAGTGATTCATCCATACGACCCTGTTGGCACTCACATCCATGGAAGTAACATCCCTGAAACTACAACAATGTCACTAATTTAGTGTCAATTCTATATATATATATATATATATATATATCATAATCAATATCAATATCAATATCAATATTATTGTTATTATGTATCTAATCTGTATTAAAGATGTTACTATACTATACTATACTATACTACTCACCTCATATATAGTATTGTTTTCTGCACAGTATCCGTCCACCAAATAAGGTCCAACTCGTTTTTCATGGCTAGAGTTTAACTTATGAATGATGTGTATGTCTTCTAATTTCATTACCCACTCCATCCACTTAAACATGGAGATATACTGAGTTTGTTTTTCTGGACGAAAACCTGTTTCTTTTAATCTCCTAATATACACCCCTGTTGGCAAAGGTAAAGAAATACAATTCAGATAAAGAGCATTGGCATCAAATCCAAGTATTTTTTGACAAACTTTACCATTTCTTATCAATGATTCTCCTGCTTTATGATGTCGGTTAAATATAATAGAAGGTCCACCAATTATATTCTTTTTAAAAGTTCTATATAAATCTTCATCTTCTCTTCCAAATAGCTGAAAGTAAGTGTTACTTTCAGTGCTTGTTTTGAATAACATTGCTCTTGCCACACCTGGAACTGAAATTGCAACTTTAAAAACATCAATTTGTTTTTCAAAGTAAAATTTTTGCAATTTTTTTAATGCGGAAACAAATGGATAAACATCTTTGTTGTTATACCATACAAGAAAGTCCTTAAAGGATTTCATGTTTTCCGATTTCCATACGTGTTGCAAGTATTCATATTCCTCCAATGATATATTACTATCACGCAAACCTGAATAAAAGGATTCGTGAGGAGGAAGAGTGGTTTCTTCTAACCTTTCTACTTTATCAAAATATTCATATGGAAAAAAACCCTTGCTTTCTTCTACCCCATATGCCTTTAAAAACTTTGAATATGAACATCCAGCAGCTAAGAACTGAGAAATATCCAAGAACTTAAATAAGTCTGTTGAAACTGAACTGTATGCATTATTTCTTTTTATTACATGCCCAACTGTTTTGGGATTATTGAATTCTAGAAATGAAAACAACTTTGATTTAACCAAGTTTAAATCATATTTAGCAGAATTAAACCCAATGACAGGAAGCTGTTTAATGTAACGTTCCAGCTTTGTTCTTACTTTTTTAATCCTGTTATACATTAGCAGTCCAGTTTTTTCTTTTAATGTTGGTTCTTTAGTCTTTGCTGACTTTTTCTTCTTTTTTTCTCTCGTAGTTTTATCATTGTTTTTATGATGTTGATGGTTTTTACCACCACCACCACCACCACCACCACCACCACCACCAACACTATCATCATCATCATCATCATCATCATCATCATCAAACCCAATATCAATCCCCTCCTCCTCCTCCTCCTCCTCATCATCATCATCATCATCTTCATTCCAATCCTTATCACTTTCAGCACCTTCATTTGATTCTGCTTCCTGATCCTCTTTTTCCTCCCTTTCTCTTTCTAGCTTTTCAAGTTCTGGGGCTTCATTTTTCATTCTTTCTGTTAACTCGGTTAAGATATACCCCCATTTTCTCCGAGCAAGTTTTTCAGACATTGCTTGCACCAAGAACAGGTGATCAAACATTTTAGTAAGTAATCCTTCTAAATTCTCATCAATAAAACACACAGGTTCCTCAAATGTTTCAATGTTACTACACAAAGAGACAGAAATTGGGGTGTGTTTTTGGTTCCAGTACAATTTTTGAGTAGCTTGGTTTCCTATTTTTTGGAGCATTGCTTCAAAATCAAAGACTGCAAAATTTGAGAACAAGGCATCCTGGTTTTCAATTAGAAATCCAAACTCCTTTAAGTCTTCAAACACTGTGGATGGTGGCGTAAAGAACCCACCCGGAAACTTTAGCTTTGTTCTACTGTCACAAGTAGCTAAATGACGTTTAAAGTTAAAGTTAAACTTGAAATGTTTGTGACACATAAAACATTGGAACTTTGATGCATATATTGAGAAATCATAAATATATGACAAATGTTGTTTGAATAGGTTCAAATGCATGACAGACCTTGTAGATGGTTTGTACATAGTAACCGCAACACCATCAGGTTTTAAGTCATGTGCATAAATAGACACTTCAAAACATCTCTCAAATGCTGGAAGGTCCTTTAATTCAATTCCTTTATAATTCTTTGCTTTTTTTGGGATAGAATTATTCATAAACTTTCGCCAAGTTGTATAGGAGGTAGTAACAAACCGTGCCATTTGTCTGTTTTTCTTTTGACCATTGTGTAAAGCTAAGCATCTAAAAGCACAGAGATAGTCCTTGTAATAATAAGACCTAGTACCTGGAGGGTGTTCCAAAGTCTCAATACAGTTTTTGCTTTTAATGTACAGAGGTACATCACCATGACCCATAGGGTAACCAGACTTTGTCACATAGTACACTATGTTAGTAACCAATGAAAGCTTGCTTTTAGTGTCAGTTCTAACATTTTTGAAATACAAGTCTAAATCAAACTCCTTTATTTTATCCTTTATTCTTTCTAGATCTCCCATGCTAGAAACTTGCTCCATTTCCCTTTCAAACATCATGTGATTATGGTGCGCAACATAATACCTAAACTCACTGGTTTCTATGTCCTGCAACAATAATCCAAATGTTATATTGATCTTAAAAGTTTCATTTTCTTCTGCATAAATCTTATCCATGTTTCGAGCTATTTCATGAACCCCACCTAATCCATTTGGTCCTGCTTCTAAATCATTTGTTGGAAAGTTGTATGTATTTTCTACACTACCTTTTGTGTTTGGGGTCAGAATAAAACGTCTGTTTGCATTGTACTGAGTTTGCATGCCCTGATTAACCTCCCCATTCTCCATTATCCATGGAGCTGTTTCTTCTGAAAATGGTAAATCTTGTAAATTGTCAGACCCACCATGTTGCAAACCTCTGTGTATGTGTAACAACTTTCTGTCTGAACAAACTTCTCCACACAGAGAACATTTAACAGACTTGTTAGAAGTATTCAAAATCTTACCTTCTTTGATTGGGCTCACAGCATTATTTTCACTGTCTTGCAACTCCTTTGGTGGTTCAACTAATTCACACTTGTCAATACTATTTGACTTGTTTGCTTTCAGATTTTTCTTTATTTTTTCCTGTTTAGCAAGAATCTGTCTTGGAGTGTCTACACTATTACAAGGCAGAGAGGGAAACTCTGTGGTGTCAGAAATATCAGGAATAGCTTGCCTTTTCAACTGAATCATTTTTTGTGCACTTATTGTTTGCAGTGCATCACTATAGCTGACAAAGTTACTTTTTTTCCCAACACCTTTCCCTCTCCCAACCATGGCAGCAGTAGATTTATCAATAGAGACAACAACACCCACTGATGTATTTTCCCTTTTTTGAGTCATATCCCATGTTCTCTTTTCTAAGCTGCGTCTAAGAATTGAAGCTGCGTCTAAGAATTGGGTATTTGTCTACCTTTTGTGCCAACTCTATTTTTTTGCACTGTGTTAGAACAGTTGGGTGTAGCTCTAAATCTTTTCCCTTAGCCCACCCCATTAACTTTTCTTTTTCATCAAACTGAGACACATCATTCATAATTGTTTTATCTTTTGCCTCCTTGTCTTCTTTCTATAATACAATAATAATAATAATAATAATAATAATAATAATAATAATAATAGTAATAATAATAATAATAATAATAATAATACTAATAATAATAATAATAATAATAATAATATAATAATAATAATAATAATAATAATAATAATAATAAATTAAGAAAATGATTACCTCTTGAAGAAGGCTTCTTTTTCTTTCCACCGCATCATCCTGCACAAATCCTTCTTCTATGAAGTCATCCAGTTCAGATACGGATTGGATTTCATCTAATCTCCTCTTCCAGGTCTTTTTGTTGAAGGTGGTATCTGCAGTAGGTTGTTCAACCTAAAATATATATAGACAAATTATTTAATGATGGTTAGCTGTTCTTAAAGGTCTGAAAATATTTAGCCGTCCTTAAAGGAGGGGTAGATGGTTAGCCGTCCTTAAAGGTAGAGTAAATGGTTAGCCGTCCTTAAAGGAGGTGTAGATGGTTAGCCGTCCTTAAAGGCAGAGTAAATGGTTAGCCGTCCTTAAAGGTAGGAGAAATATTTAGCGGTCCTTAAAGGACTGAAATAAGAGTCTGCTACCCTTAAAGGTATAGATAAGTAGGGGAGATAAAGACAGAAGGTAATACCGTATACTCAATAGTTTATGCATAAAGTAGTCTATGGTTATCTATATCAGAAAATCCTTCCATGATGAGATTATTTGTATCAAATATTTACGGTAATAGCACAGGTAAATGTGACCCACCTTTCCTGCACGAATTAAAGTCAGCCTTTTCTGCACTTCTGTTCGGTAGAATAATCCCTCCTTCTCAGCAAAATACAAAAGCTGCTGCTCAGAGAAAACATATTCCAAGTATGAAGAAAGAGAAAATGAATTCCACACAACTTTAGACGTCTCAAACTCCATCATATCTGCGTAACGCGTGATTGTAAAGGATTTCTGTGTACCTGCCTCTCTCCCTCTCTCTGTTTAAATGTATGTATATCAGTACCCGTGAAATGTAAGTGTAAGCCCCGCGACCTGATAGTTTTAAGTCCACCTATATAGATCATCGACCTATATTATACACGCTGGTATAGATTAAGAACAGTTAGATAAACACACGAAAATAAAGCTATGTATGTCAAGATTTCTACTTGATTTTACCTGTACACGCCACAACAGTACCGGTATCATCTCAAACATGGCGGGTGAAAGATTGGTCGCTTTCAGATACAAGAACGCCACCTTTATGAGATGGCAATCTAATGAAACAATCAGGACCGAAAAAACAGATGATCCACGCGTGACGCTGAAAACCTGGAGGATTGGAGAAAAAAAGATAACCAAGGCTCAAATCCAGTTGTATTTGGGAGAAGGTATGTGCATACACGTGGAGCATTCAGCGAACAGACCAGATAAAGACGCCATTATCTCTATAGTGACTGCCGAAAAAGAGATCGTCCTTGAAAAAACAAGCTGGGATGACATGGGCTGCTTTAATTTGAGAGGGGTGGAGCAACTCTTTTTACCCTGGAAAAAAATCTTCTCCTGCGTACACATCAAGGGATATATCATTTCAAAATTATCCAAAGGGTATGTCTACTTTGTATGTGAGACAGACGCAGAGTCTACCTTTAAATGGTCAAGGATGCAGTTCCTGGAGTATATGGAACTTCGACCTATGGCGGAAACCATGCAGGATAAAAACTTTGCAGTGAGAGGAGGACGTGTGTTTGGACCATAAGAACAATCATCATGGTATAGAACTGCACTGACTTGAACGATAACGGATTATTATTATATCATTGCGCAGATATAGTGACAATTTCACAGGACTATTCTCTGACTTAATTACTTAATCCACTGTCTAATCAAAGAAACAAGCAACTAATTCAACTTTAATAGAGTATATTTGCCGCAGCAAGATAACATAATATGCGCCATCATTATGCTTTATTAATACTATTAGTAGTAGTAGGAGCGCATTAATGGTTTAATCCGAATCCGTCAGATGGCGCCATTATACGTGTGCCGCCTGCGCGGACGCACGAGTAGCAGCGCTTAGTAGTTTACTATATACACACCAGATGGCACCACTATGCGTGTCGAAGAAAAATGTAGAGAGATACGTCCGCTTTTCAATGCAAAATCCGTTATTGTAGTTGTAAAACAATAAAGTCAGGTATGTTCAATACATGTATATTACAGTCATGTTATCAACAATGATGTGTATTGATTTGAGATCTTTAAAATGTATAGATTAGTATAAAAAAATCCAGACACCACATCACTGATTGCATCAATGTTATATGAATCCCAATTTCCTTCACTAGTCATTCTCTCATGAACATGGCATAGGCCCCCTTAGGGGGGCCTCCTATGTTCGTACTCTGCTGTTTGTACATCTCAGACTCCTATGTACTTGGCCTTAAAGCTATTTGCGAGTCGGTCCTGTAGGGGCAGCAGTAGGTTCTTATCGTCCTCGTCATTATAATGACTTCGATGGTTATGATGCTAGGAGAAAAGGATCCCTCTTTAGGGATCCGACAATAAATCAAAATAATTAGACAACACTATTATCTAAGCACTGGAGAATTATCTCAATAATCCGGGCATGCTCCAGGGTCCAGATCTCTATAGCCACCATTTTACTAATAAATCCAGGGTAGCTATGTTATACTCCGGGCATGCTCCAGGGTCCAGCCATGCTCCATACATATAACCATTATCATAACCATAATAAACTCACCCACCCAGTCAGTATTAAATCCAGGGTAGCCATGTTTACTAAGGACATGTGAATGATAACACGTGCTCTTGTTATGACACGTGCTCTTGTTATGACAATCTAATCATATCACTGCCGCGTCTAGACAGGTAGTTATCCAGGGATCGAGAGGCCAGTTAAATGCGCCTAGACAGGTAATTATCCATAGATCGAGGCTAGTAGGTTACTAGCCCATACCAATCAACGAGCAATCTACTGACTGAATAGCCATCATATAAATACTACTCAAATGTACAATGATTGACATACATGAGTATATATACCGTATATATAGTATGAATGAATGTCGCTGAAATAAAAAAGGAGAAATGTGCATGCTAGGTAGCCCCCTAAAAGGTAAAGTAAGGTGTCGGAGTACAGTACAGTTGATACACATCACGTTTATTGATACACATAACGGTTGGAGGTGCCTTAATTCAGGTACCTCTAAGTTACTACACATCACGTTAGCTACTACACATCACGTTTGGATGGTTGCTACACATCACGTTCATTTGATACACATCACGTTTGGCTGGTTAGCCGTGATGTGTAGTAACTGTGCAGTTACTACACATCACGTTTTTGATACACATCACGGTTGTACAGGGGGGGATAAAAAATTTTGACCCCTCGACCGGAGGGGTGTAAAAAATTTTGCACGCTCCGCGCGGAAAACTACCACCCCCCCCCCCCTGTTTTAAAAAAATGATCACTCCCTTAGAAAGGCTAACCTGGATCATTACCCCCCCCCCCCACACCCACACACACACACGGTAGGTGTGGGGTCCATCAGAGGTTTACACGTACCTACACCCTTGTGCACCCTTTGACTGTCAAACTTTACAGCTTCATCATGAACCATAACCCCCCTACTACTATATACCACCCCTCTTTATTACCCCCCCCCCCCCCCCACCCCACACAAACACACATATATATCTCACACAGATACTGTGATGAAGATGGTAGTCCCGCCTTCCTGTGGTTAAGATTGTGCAGAGAGATGTCCTTTTAACGCCAGGTGAGATCAATGGTATTAGGGTGTTTGGTGGGTAGCAGAGCCATATAAGTATAGTGTGGCTATCCCTTTTTTTGTGGGGGAAAAAGGCCTGCTGACCATAGCTTTTTTTAAACTAGTATACAATAACTTTTGGCCCTAGGATTTATCTCCCTTTTCGTCTACAATACCGGGTATGTATTCTCTATTTGGCGGGACCCGGCTGTCTAAGGACCCATCTCCCTTTGTGGGACTGGGCCGTTCCTGCGGTCATCTCCCTCCCAGCCTTAGTTCCTGATTTAGCCACCAGGGGCTTTGTTCCGGCTGCGGCACCCATAAAGTACCCCCAGATATATCTGGTACAGTCCCCCCCCCCCCGCCCTGTACACACACCACCCAGGGCGGCTACTTTACTGCCTGATTCCTCATATACAAAACTCTGGTTTACCCTCTAACCATGGCATGTCGCTAAAATATTAAATTCATTGTCTGAGACATGAGCAGAGAGCAATGAGTATTTATTTTTTTGAAATACAAGATTTCCTATGCTTTAGCACTGAAGGGCCGTATTCAATGCCCCCCATTGAATACAATGTGGCCGTATTCAATGGGCTGGGAAAATTTTAATTTTCTTCATTAAATGGCTTCAAATAAAAAATAAACACAAATGCCAACTACATTGATACTGTCTCTGATGTATTTCACTCGTGGGGGCTGGGGCATATCTCACTCAGCCTGCGGCTTCCAATATGGCCCCAGCCCCCACTTGTGAAATACAACAGTATTGTATGTATCGGAACGGGACTATAGTTAAGTACTGTTTATTACTCAATCGACCTGCAGCCAATCAGAGGCCTCCCTTTTGGCGGGAAATTCAAAAGCAGCCAATGAGAGGCCTCCCTTTTGGCGGGAAATTCAAATAGGTCACGTGACCGGAAGTGACCTACTTCCGGTCACGTGACCTTTGGGCGGGAAATTCAAATAGGTCACGTGACCGGAAGTGACCTACTTAAGAGGGTCACGTGACCACCATGTTGGCGGGAAATTCAAATAGGTCACGTGACGGGAAGTGACCTACTTAAGGGGGTCACGTGACTACTAGGTTGGCTTTCAAAATAAGTCACTTGAGATTTTGATGGATAAATAAATTTAAAAAAAGAAAAAAAAAGCAAGCTGAAAAAGCTTGCTAAAAAATAATTTAAAAATACGGCTCTTTTTTTCTAGGAGGGGGGGAGAGGGGCACTCTGGGGGGCACTCTTTAAGATGCATGGGGGGGGAGGGGGGGAGGGGGGGAGGGGCAGGGTTTTTTAAGAGTGAGACTCGCTTCTCTGCCCTCTCTAAAAGAGAGGGCAGAGAGGCGAGTCTACTTACAATGAAAGGTATCATGATCGCGTTTATGATGATGTGCATCTCTTGCTGGCTAGACTTTCAAGCAAATTTGCTAAAGTCCAGCCCGTTATTGAATGTCCGGCCTAGCCTGACCCTCAGTAGAACAGTCCTTGACCCATCTATTATAGTCTAGCAGCGCCTGACCCTTGTATGAGAGTAGTATTGGCGACATTGGCTGACTCTGATATTTACCTGTGTGTACGGAGAGAGGAGAGGGTTCACAGCCACAGCTCTCTTAAGGCAAAGCTTGCGCTTATAGAGCACTACTAGTGGAGGTCTGGATAAGGAAGCTATGGCGGTTGTCTTCAAAAAAAATAAAAAATAGCCATGGCACATGTCGATGTCGCTTAATTATGCTCATATCTCGTGTCGATTTTAAGAATTGCTCATGTCACCTGTCACTATGTTTTTCAAGCTTCATGTCAAATGTCACTAGACCTCATGTCGAATGTCGATTCTAAGAAACAGATATGTCACCATCTCGAATTTAGCGGTCCACATTGCCGCTGCTGCTGCTGCTGCTGATTTGCTGTTGCTGCTGCTGTCGGTGCTGCTGCTTGTGCTGCTCGTGCAGCTGCTGCAGCTGCTGACAGCTGCTGCTGCTTGTACTGCTCGTGCAGCTGCTGCAGTTGCTGACGATGTCACGGATGCTGTTGACAGATGCTGCTGCTTGTGCTACTCGTGCAGCAGCTGCTGCTGCTGCTGCTGCTGACGATGTCACTGATGCTGCTGACAGATGCTGCTGCTTGTGCTGCTTGTGCAGCAGCTGCTGCTTGTGCTGATCGTGCTGCTGCTGCTGACGATGTCACGGATGCTGCACGAGACCGAGTAGCCGCTATTACTAATGCTACTAATACTAGTATGAGAAAATACATTTAGTCAGTCGACTAAATCAAGGAGGTTTTCTGACTTCAGTGGATCGTTTAGCCATCGGCCACAGGCAAAACTTGAAACCATTTTATACATGGGACAATTGGCAGAGTCGAAACATGTTGGTACGATGGGGTCGATCATGTTCATCATCAGTTCAGGCAAAGGAAGTGTGTCGACAGCACGCGAAAACTTCATGTCCGGATGTTTCAACACAACACTTTTTATCACACTCACACAGCTGCTTTGAAGAGTGAATCCTTGACCAAACTTGAGCTTTTCCAACACAGCTTTGGCCTCCTTCTGTGCAGTAAGGGATCTCTCTTTCGGGGTCATCGCAGTGCTGGCTAGCATGTCCTCAAAGTCTTTAACATAATGTTCCAACGGGCTACAAATGATGTACTCCAGATCATCGTCCGCATATGTCGTCTCCTCGCACCATACTTCTTTTGTTTCGAATTCCGTCATTTTCTGAACAATCTCCTCGTGAGTGCGTTGCATATATCGAAGCTTCTTCAAAGACCAGATAACTTGTATGCCGAACGCTGAAAAACCTGAAGGAATTTCACCACTACAGTCACGCCAACTATACGGAGCTAAGAAAAATAGCTCCAACAAAATTTTCTCCCTCTGTCCAAATGAAACTACTTCCGTTCCGATGAAGTTGAAGCATGCTTCTATCCATTGCTCCTTGGTGACGTCCTTCCAATGTTTCTTTACCTCACATGCATCATAGGGCACCGTTTCTCTTCTTGCTTCTAGTGGGAGTTGCTTTTTCTTTCTTGGACTCATTTGGAGAGTTTCGATGCTCTGTAGCGTCGACACTTCGATAAGAAAAGAAGCTGTAAAGGTAGAAATAACCCTCATAACATGCTGAGCGAGCGTGGAGTGGACGATGCTACGATGATGAAGGGCGAGTCGAGAAAGTGTGATGAGTGAGAGCAGCGTTTCACTCTTTATGTACCCTGTCCTAGATAATCCTCTTAAACAGCTGAAAAGACTCTCTCAGTACAGAGTCTCTACTCAATTAAGTGATCTGTTAAGTAAGTTTTCACATGCTACTTGACTACTGCAGGGGGGTTTAGACTTAAGCAGCTTAGTGCACACACGTGTCTGTTAGAAAGCTACCTGCACACCTGCCTTCCTTTTTCACTAGTATTTACCCCTTGCCGACTAATAAGGCACCTATACACGTGTCAGCCTCCTTATATACGTCATTCTTCCTCTCGAGAGGAAGAAGCGTGTCTCTGGAAGCGACTTGATGAAGCAAGTGACTAGAAGCGACGACGTCACATGCTTTTAATGAGGTGATCAGCTGTGACTGGCGGCGGCGGCGGCGGTGGCAGCGGCGGTGGTGCTGGTGGTGGTGGTAGTAGACGTTACTGTGGTCAAAGGTGATATGGTTTTTTTCCAACAGAAATCAGAGCTTTTATACAGAGAGAGTTTAATCCTATTTCCAACAGCACCCCAGCTGTCCAGCAGCCGCTCCGCTCCGTAAGAGCTTCTTAAGAGCTTAGATGACGAGGGGTGTGTCATCATCATCTTTGGTGGCCAGCTGAAAATGGTGTTTTTTCTTTATCCATTAGCCTTACCTCCTACTCCCTACCTGAGGACGACTCTCTCCCCCTTTAGCATTCATTGTAACAAACGTCAGAGGTCAGGTGAAAATCGGATTTTCATGCACAGCCTTAGTCAGCTGTCACTCCTATTGAACTAGCTAGCCGCCGCCGGCCGGTCTACTCACCCCAGCTGTCCAGCAGCCGCTCCGCTCCGTAAGAGCTTCTTAAGAGCTTAGATGCCGAGGGGTATGTCATCGCCATCTGTGGTGGCCAGCTGAAAATGGTGTTTTTTTTCCTTATCCATTAGCCTTACCTCCTACCCCCTACCTGAGGACAACTCTCTCCCCCTTTGGCATTCATTGTAACAAACGTCAGAGGTCAGGTGAAAATCGGATTTTCATGCACAGCCTTAGTCAGCTGTCACCCCTATTGAACTAGCCGGCCGCCGCCGGCCAGTCTACTCACCACGGCAGGAGGCGGTGATTTTTTTTTGTTTTACACTTAAGTCGCTCACCACATGCACACGACTCTACTCACAGACAGACACTCCCGTCTTAGGGGGTCCTGCTTCACACTACATGCCTCCTGTAGTTTTTTTGTATACACACTCTAAGCTCATGTCTGCTTAATCCTTTATACAGCTAATGCGCGTTGAATTAGTACAGTCGGTACACCGCCCGCTCATGGCAGTCCATCTCTCAAAAAAAAAGAGGGAGGGGGGAAAGAGATCCAGCTGAAAACGTCATGACTTATGTCTTTTGTTTCTCTTTGGGAATGTCCGCCGGTCAGCTGGCGGCAGCAACTGCTTAATCCTTTATACAGCTAACGCACGTTGAATTGCTGAACAAGGCAGTAAGTAGCTTAGCTCGTGTCAGTCGATCTCTCAAAGGGGCGGGGGAAAGGGATCCAGCTGAAAACGTCATACCTTATGACTTTTTGTTTCTCTTTGTGAATGGTCACCGGTCAGCCGGCGGCAGCTGAAGAGAGCTGTAAGTAGCTTAGCTCTTGGACGATGCTACGATGATGAAGGGCGAGTCGAGAAAGTGTGATGAGTGAGAGCAGCGTTTCACTCTTTATGTACCCTGTCCTAGATAATCCTCTTAAACAGCTGAAAAGACTCTCTCAGTACAGAGTCTCTACTCAATTAAGTGATCTGTTAAGTAAGTTTTCACATGCTACTTGACTACTGCAGGGGGGTTTAGACTTAAGCAGCTTAGTGCACACACGTGTCTGTTAGAAAGCTACCTGCACACCTGCCTTCCTTTTTCACTAGTATTTACCCCTTGCCGACTAATAAGGCACCTATACACGTGTCAGCCTCCTTATATACGTCATTCTTCCTCTCGAGAGGAAGAAGCGTGTCTCTGGAAGCGACTTGATGAAGCAAGTGACTAGAAGCGACGACGTCACATGCTTTTAATGAGGTGATCAGCTGTGACTGGCGGCGGCGGCGGCGGTGGCAGCGGCGGTGGTGCTGGTGGTGGTGGTAGTAGACGTTACTGTGGTCAAAGGTGATATGGTTTTTTTCCAACAGAAATCAGAGCTTTTATACAGAGAGAGTTTAATCCTATTTCCAACAGCACCCCAGCTGTCCAGCAGCCGCTCCGCTCCGTAAGAGCTTCTTAAGAGCTTAGATGACGAGGGGTGTGTCATCATCATCTTTGGTGGCCAGCTGAAAATGGTGTTTTTTCTTTATCCATTAGCCTTACCTCCTACTCCCTACCTGAGGACGACTCTCTCCCCCTTTAGCATTCATTGTAACAAACGTCAGAGGTCAGGTGAAAATCGGATTTTCATGCACAGCCTTAGTCAGCTGTCACTCCTATTGAACTAGCTAGCCGCCGCCGGCCGGTCTACTCACCCCAGCTGTCCAGCAGCCGCTCCGCTCCGTAAGAGCTTCTTAAGAGCTTAGATGCCGAGGGGTATGTCATCGCCATCTGTGGTGGCCAGCTGAAAATGGTGTTTTTTTTCCTTATCCATTAGCCTTACCTCCTACCCCCTACCTGAGGACAACTCTCTCCCCCTTTGGCATTCATTGTAACAAACGTCAGAGGTCAGGTGAAAATCGGATTTTCATGCACAGCCTTAGTCAGCTGTCACCCCTATTGAACTAGCCGGCCGCCGCCGGCCAGTCTACTCACCACGGCAGGAGGCGGTGATTTTTTTTTGTTTTACACTTAAGTCGCTCACCACATGCACACGAGTCTACTCACAGACAGACACTCCCGTCTTAGGGGGTCCTGCTTCACACTACATGCCTCCTGTAGTTTTTTTGTATACACACTCTAAGCTCATGTCTGCTTAATCCTTTATACAGCTAATGCGCGTTGAATTAGTACAGTCGGTACACCGCCCGCTCATGGCAGTCCATCTCTCAAAAAAAAAGAGGGAGGGGGGAAAGAGATCCAGCTGAAAACGTCATGACTTATGTCTTTTGTTTCTCTTTGGGAATGTCCGCCGGTCAGCTGGCGGCAGCAACTGCTTAATCCTTTATACAGCTAACGCACGTTGAATTGCTGAACAAGGCAGTAAGTAGCTTAGCTCGTGTCAGTCGATCTCTCAAAGGGGCGGGGGAAAGGGATCCAGCTGAAAACGTCATACCTTATGACTTTTTGTTTCTCTTTGTGAATGGTCACCGGTCAGCCGGCGGCAGCTGAAGAGAGCTGTAAGTAGCTTAGCTCTAGAAGCGAGAAGGCGTATATAAGAGGCCTGGAAACACCCGTTCACTCACTCAGTCTTTTGCTACTCTCTACAGGCACCACCATGAGCAAAACACAACAACTACTGTCGTCCAAGGATCTAATCGAGTTCAACAACAAGAAGAATACGCAGAACGGTGATCGTTTACTGTCAGCGTCTCCTCTTGCTACTGAAATTGAGACTACCGCCGCAACCGCTTGGTCTTATCACCCTCCCGCTGTAGCGAGCGCACACAGCAGTAGTAGCGACGTTGTTACACTCGCGACGGTTGTTGCTGCTGAGCACGCTGCTGCTGCTACTGCTGCGCCTGCTGCGGCTGCTAGTGATCCTCGTGCTGCTAGTGCTGCTGCTACTGCTGCTGCTGCTGCTGTTGCTGCTGCCGCGCCTGTTACTGCTGTGCCTGCTGCTGCTGCTGCTGCTGCTGCTGCTGCGCCTGTTACTGCTGCGCTTGCTGAGGCGGCTGTGCCTGCTGCTGCTGTGCCTGCTACTGCTGCGCCTGCTACTGCTGCACTTGCTAGCGCTGCGCTTGCTCCTGCTGCTGCTGCTGCTGCTGCTCCTGCTGCTGCTGCTACTGCTGCTGCTGCTACACCTCTTGCTGCGACTACCGCTACTAGTACTGACACGCAGTACGTTGCACAGAACCTCTCCACCGCTTCATCAACCGACGCCATCAACGCTGCTCGCGCTGAGACTTACAGCTATTCGGACACTCAGCCCCAGCAGCGCGTAGTAGACATACATGTCCTAAAGCAACAGGGTGAAACAGAGAACGACGCTGACGACGAGGCGTACGAGGAACCCGAAGGGTCACGGGCGCACAGTCCGTTTTTCGACCTCATTTCCACTGGTAGTGCGTCCGGTCCGTGGCGACTGCCCTCACCAATACCTTACAAAGTCATGTGGTTGCCCTGTTCCGACAACGAGTCGTCTGATACCAGCGCAGACGCTGCTCCTGTTATTGGTTCTGCTGCAGTAGTACCTGTATCATCATACTTCAAAGCAGAGCCGTTAGGATACTTGTCAGACGCTATGCTACTGAAAATAAGCGGTAAGTTGCCGACATCAGATTACATACGGTTAGGTTCATTCCTTGAAGTGAACTTGAAGGATATGGGATATCTCAGTTGTGAGACAAGTGTCATAACTCAAGCTAGAGAAATGTTCACTACTTGGTACCAGAAAAGTTGTACTAGTAGGTGGAAGGACCTAGCCGCCGCCTTGGAAGAATCTTACCGTATGGACCTCATCAAATTCTCACGTGAGTACATGGACAAGCATGACATGTGGGATGGCTTAGAGAGTGGAGACATGGAGTGGAAAGTGCAGAAATATTTCTCTCTTTTAGCTGAGCTCTGCCCTAGAGACTGGAAGACCATAGGGATCTACTTAGGGTTGACTTCTCATGAAGTAACTTCCATCTCTCAACCTGTGCCTTCTGACAGGACTGTGAAGAACCCTGTCTATGAAGTGCTGAAAGCTTGGAAGTACAACGAGACGTCTGAGCCTATGGCTCTGATGAAAGTGTTGGAAGACTACATGGGACGCGGCGACGTCGCAATGTATGTTCAAGGGTTGTATGCAGCTGTACCCAAAGAAATAAAAGTGAGCTGTGACACACCAGTGTTGACGACTCTCGTCTGATCCCTGCAGTAAGATGGACATCTGTTGAAATCGATCCTACACTACAGACGTCTTTCACTATGCTAATAGCATCGTGTGGTAAGAGGCGTCTAGTATTCGAAGTGATAAACAACGTTTATTTTTTTAATATTTGGTAAATAAGTGAAAAAAACAAAAAAAAGAAAAACATGCCGCAGGACGTTTGCGAAAAGTGTTTCAAAATTTTTAAAAGACCGTACAATCACGAGCGACCCGTAGAAAAATGAAGAACGATACCTAAGTTTTGCTCTCTATGCAGCGATGTCGGCTAGCGTCGCATACGACTTTCCGGGGTAGGAGGGGCAGCGTACGTCAGAGAATCCGACGCAGATTCCGACCCCTTGTTAGACCGAGTTTAAAATCACATAAACGAGAACGCCAAAGTCATCGAGAAAGCTGTGCTAGAAGTTTACCGACCAACCTTAGCGAAGTTACATGTAGCGATAGGTGAAGCTCTCCTGCTAGAGGAAGCGACATTCACCCCTTCTCCAGGCGGCTTCGCTGCAGCTCACACCAGACAACCGTTAGTTCAACTGAAGAAGCGGCTTCTGAGATACATCCGTCAAGCTCCAGTCGTACGCTTCAACTCGGAGAGTTACGACTTGAACCTGATCAAAAAATACGCCTTCGCTCGTTATTTGCCTCCGGAGACCGAAGAAACCAACAATTCAGCGTCATAAAGAAAAGCAATCAATAGTTGACGTAGTAGTCAACTTTTTTAGCACTTGGTTACAGCTACGCGAATTATTTGCGAGCTTTCACTACAAACAAAGAGAAAGGTTGCTTTACTTACGAATGGATGACGTATACCAAGAAACTAGTAAACAAAAAACCCCTGCCACCGAGATCGACTTTTGACAGCGAACTGACGGGCGTCAAAATGGCCGAAATCCGACTACGCCACATGTCAGAAAGTTTAGTATGACAAGAAGAAGCAAACTATGACAGATTACTTGATCCACTACAACAACGAAGACGTCAAATCTTTCATAGAAGCTTTTTGAAAAAATCACGCTATTTTTTTCCAACATAGCAGCATTGTCATGTTGAAAGACGCCATCTCTCTCGCCAGTTTGACTTTACAAGACCTCTTCCAAAAACCCTATAAGCTGTGTTCACAACGTTCCCTCCGTTCGACGCCGTCCTCCACGCTCTGATCAAAGAAAATGTAGTCAGTGGTCCTTCCATCATCTTCCATAGATTTCACGAGAAAGAGTGTATAGGTGTCTTATAAGTCGGCAGAGGGTGAATACTAGTGAAAAAAGGAAGGCGCGTGTGCAAGTAGCTTTTTCTAACAGACATGTGTGTGAACTAAGCTGCTTAAGTCTAAACCCACCTGCGGTAGAAGCTCTGTACTTAGAGAGTCTTTTCAGCCGTTTAAGAGGCTTATCTAGGACAGGGTACATAAGGAGTGAAACGCCGCTGTCACCAGTCACACTTTCTCCACCCGCCCTTCATCTTCGTAGCATCGTCCACTCTACGCTCGCTCAGCACGTTACGATGGTTAGTTCTGCTATTTTCTTTGTTTATGAAAGTGTTGACGCTACAGAGCATCTAAACCCTCTCGAAATGAGTCCAAGAAAGAAAAAGCAACTCCCACTTGAAGCAAGAAGAGAAACGGTGCCCTATGATGCATGTGAGGTAAAGAAACATTGGAAGGACGTCACCAAGGAGCAATGGATAGAAGCATGCTTCAACTTCATCGGAACAGTAGTTTCATTTGGACAGAGGGAGAAGATTTTGTTAGAGCTATTTTTCTTAGCTCCGTATACTTGGCCTGACTGTGGTGAAATTCCTTCAAGTTTGTCAGTCTTCGCCATACAAGTTATCAACTCCTTGAAGGAGCTTCGATATATGCAAGGCACTCAGGAGGAGATTGTCAGGAAAATGACGGAATTCGAAACAGGCGAAGACACAATATGGTGCGAGGAGACGACATATGCAGACGATGATCTGGAGTCCATCATTTGTAGTCCGTTGGAACATTATGTTAAAGACTTTGAGGACATGCTAGACAGCACTGAGATGAACCCGAAAGAGAGATCCCTTACTGCACAGAAAGAGGCCAAAGCTGTGTTGGAAAAGCACAAGTTTGGTCAAGGATTCACTCTTCAAAGCAGCTGTGTGAGTGTGATAAAAAGTCTTGTGTTGAAACATTCAGACATGAAGTTTTCGCGTGCTGTCGACACACTTCCTTTGCCTGAACTGATGATGAACATGATCGACCCTATGGTACCAACACGTTTCGACTCTGCCAATTGTCCCATGTATAAAATGGTTTCAAGTTTTGCCCGTGGCCGATGGCTAAACGATCCACTGAAGTCAGAAAACCTCCTTGATTTAATCAATTGACTAAATGTATTTTCTCATACTAGTATTAGTAGCATTAGTAATAGCGGCATCCGTGACATCGTCAGCAGCAGCAGCAGCAGCTGCACAAGCAAAAGACAAACGCCGTAGTCTCCTCATCCAGACCTCCGCTAGTAGCGCTCTATAAGCGCAAGCAGTGGCTGTGAACCCCCTCCTCCCGCCGTACACACGGGTAAATATCAGAGTCGGCCAATGTCGCCAATACTACTCTCATACAAGGGTCAGGCGCTGCTGACCTATAATAGATGAGTCAAGGACTATTCTACTGAGGGTCAGGCTACGCCGGAAATTCAATAACAAGCTGGACTTTGGCAAATTTGCTTGAAAGTCTGGCCAGCAAGAGTCCGGCATACTCTCCCAAGAGTTCAGCATTGTCAGACTATGGCATGAGGATCCCGCATGGTCAGACTTTCAAAAGCAAGTTTGCCAAACTCCAGCTTTTTATTGAATGTCCGGCGCAGCCTGACCCTCACTAGAATAGCCCTTGACCCATCTATTATAGGCCAGCCGTGCCTGACCTTTGTCTGAAGGTAGAATTAGCGCTATTGGGTGCCTCTGATGTTTGCCTGTGTGTAGTCAAACCTCGCCTGAGAGAGACATACTTCAGAAAGAAAAGAAAGCGGCGTGAGAAGGTGACGGGATCCCAAGTGTCAACCCTAAGACTTACATTTGCTACGATCAAATCAGCGGCACCAGTGAAAGAAAATCTCAAAAAAAGTGTACAGAAGTAGTCGTCTTCTTAAATGTTTTCGAAAACGAAAAACTCTCCTTGCGGTAAATATAAATTTCAAAAGTGGTACGAACCAAAAATGGCCACTTACACCATAGAGAAAGATGACGTGCGCTACTTGTATTATAAGCGTCGCGTGCATTCTAACGGTGTGACAACGAGTCCTTTAAAATATGAAAAAGTGTGTTATTGATTGATTGAGCGCATCTTTTCAAAAATAGAGTGTTATTAGAATTGAAAAAAAAGAAAATAAAAAAATAAAATAAAATTATTGTTGTGTTTATTTTCATACGTCTTCTTTTATTAGTAAGTAAAACAATTATAACAATTAACTAGCGTGTCCTCTTAAAGTGACACTTCCTCCGGTCGCTGCTGAATCGTCTAATTAAGGTATGTGTCGTCGTCACTTCTAGTCACGTGACTCATCAGGTCACTTCCGGTCGCGTGATCCTAAAATCGATCACTTCCTAAACAAAATTAAATTAAGAGACACATTTCTTCATGACCCAACCAATCAGAGGTCTCCATTTGACCAGAAGTAGGCCCCTCATTTGCATAAATGGGTCACTTCCGGTGTACCAGCCAATCAGAAGCCTCTAACTAAGTCAAAGTCACTTGACGTCACTTCCGGTATGCCCTTATATGTACATGTGAAGGTCACATGACGTCACTTCCGGTATGCCCTTATATGGGCGTGTGACGTCACATGACGTCACTTCCGGTATGCCCTTATATGGGCGTGTGACGTCACTTCCGGTCAAATGGAAGCCTCTGATTGGCTGAGTCATGACCTTGACCTCTAACTAGGTCAAGGTCACGTGACGTCACTTCCGGTATGCCCATATATGGGCATGTGACGTCACTTCCGGTCAAATGGAGGCCTCTGATTGGCTGCATGTCGATTGAGTAATAAACAGTACTTAACTATAGTCCCGTTCCGATACATACTATACTACTTACAACAGAGACAGTATCAATGGGCGTTGGCATTTGTCTATTTATTCTTTTGAAATACAAGATTTCCTATGCTTTAGCACTGAATGGCCGTATTCAATGCCCCCCATTGAATACAATGTGGCCGTATTCAATGGGCTGGGTCGTCAGAAGTCGTCTGCTGCCTGGTTCCGGCAGAGGGCAAGGGATAGTATATCAAAAGTATACTTTGCCCTTTGCCCTTGGTCAGCAACTCGCCAGGGGTGCCCTCACACATGGTACCGGGTCATTGATACACTCATGAATGTAAAAATGTATATCTCATTTTTCCACCAGGGTTATTGCCAATCTCACTTGCAATATTCTCACGGACATACATTAGCAGCATCTACAGAGTCATGCCCAATGGTCCTGGCCAATAGTAACCACATTAAAGGGGGATGGGGCTCAATTTGAAGGCTGACTGCAATAAAATACAAGTTACTCGTACTGAGGAGGGTTGTGGAGGTGAGTGCAGGGGTCTGTGGGTGCAGGAGGGGTGCAGGAAGGGGCTGGTGATATGTAATGGGTATAGACCCCTAAAATCGACATGGCGACATGGCCATTTCTTAAAATCGACATGGCGACATGGCCATCGCTTAAAATCGACATGTGACATGGCCATTTCTTAAAATCGACATGGCGACATGGCGACATGGCCATTTCTTAAAATCGACATGTGACATGGCCATTTAAGTGACATGTGACATGGCCATTTCTTAAAATCGACATGTGACATGGGGCTTAGTGACATAAGACTCATTTGGAGTGCAGTAGGTTTAAATACCCAACTTTTTCTTCAAATTTTTGGCCCTGTAGATTGTCAATTTTACAAAAAGATTCTGGGGCCTGCGGCCCCAAGACCCCCATGTATATCTCTTAGTGACACTAGTGACATGGCTCTTTCCTTAGTGACATGTGACATGATCATTTCTTAAAATCGACATGCGACATGGGGACCCCCCCCCATCTACCCCCCCCCCCTATGTAGGGAGTGGTCATTATTTTAACAAAGGGGGAGGGGGGTGTTCAGATTTATTTGGCCCCTATCCCCCCAAATGTCTCCCGTCCCCCTTGAAATTGAGCGTGCCCAAACTCTTTGGCCTATAGTAACTAGTAGGCATTTCCGGTAAAAGGGGTGCCATTTATTTGGGTCCACCTAAGGAGGGTCAAAATTAGTTTCTCTCCTCCCTTAAGAGATCCAATTTGCCCCCCCCCCCCCGTTGTTAGAATTGACCAGTCCCTTACAGATATTGGTGTGTTTGTTGTGATACCTTGTGCGGGAGCAGGGGCGGAACCAGTCGAAAGCGACATGCTTTGAACATTTTAGGGGGTTTGGGGGCATGCCCCCAAGGGTGAGAAATTTTAGAAAATATAGATATCAATTGGTCCAATTTATAGCATTCTGGTCTACCTCAAGACTAAAAAAAAAGTATTCTGGTCTAACCCAAAGTTGACAAAATGTTAAAAATATATTTTTCAATTGATGCACTTTATAGCATTGTGGTGAACCCCAAGGTTG
>CANHQG010000366.1:0-37973 GCA_947462335.1 Harmothoe impar
AGGCTGACAGAGGCTGCATACCCTGTCTCTGTGCTCCTGCTGAGGCTGACAGAGGCTGTATACCCTGTCTCTGTGCCCCTGGTGAGGCTGACAGAGGCTGTATACCCTGTCTCTGTGCTCCTGGTGAGGCTGACAGAGGCTGACAGAGGCTGTCTCTGTGCCCCTGGTGAGGCTGACAGAGGCTGTATACCCTGTCTCTGTGCTCCTGGTAAGGCTGACAGAGGCTGACAGAGGCTGTCTCTGTGCCCCTGGTGAGGCTGACAGAGGCTGTATACCCTGTCTCTGTGCTCCTGGTGAGGCTGACAGAGGCTGTATACCCTGTCTCTGTGCTCCTGGTGAGGCTGACAGAGGCTGCATACCCTGTCTCTGTGCTCCTGGTGAGGCTGACAGAGGCTGTATACCCTGTCTCTGTGCCCCTGGTGAGGCTGACAGAGGCTGCATACCCTGTCTCTGTGCTCCTGGTGAGGCTCACAGGGGCTGTATACCCTGTCTCTGTGCCCCTGGTGAGGCTGACAGAGGCTGTATACCCTGTCTCTGTGCTCCTGGTGAGGCTGACAGAGGCTGACAGAGGCTGTCTCTGTGCCCCTGGTGAGGCTGACAGAGGCTGTATACCCTGTCTCTGTGCTCCTGGTAAGGCTGACAGAGGCTGACAGAGGCTGTCTCTGTGCCCCTGGTGAGGCTGACAGAGGCTGTATACCCTGTCTCTGTGCTCCTGGTGAGGCTGACAGAGGCTGTATACCCTGTCTCTGTGCTCCTGGTGAGGCTGACAGAGGCTGCATACCCTGTCTCTGTGCTCCTGGTGAGGCTGACAGAGGCTGTATACCCTGTCTCTGTGCCCCTGGTGAGGCTGACAGAGGCTGCATACCCTGTCTCTGTGCTCCTGGTGAGGCTCACAGGGGCTGTATACCCTGTCTCTGTGCTCCTGGTGAGGCTGACAGAGGCTGCATACCCTGTCTCTGTGCTCCTGGTGAGGCTGGTGAGGTAATTCCTTCAGACTCGTCGAAGTGACTTTCATTAAATAAACGAGTCAAAAGTAGTCTAACCTTTCAGGTTACCATCCCACAAATAGAATCTGGAGCTGGCAAATGTCGAGTTTTGGGCTGGCACATGCCAAGTGGGTGTTCTATTTCCAGCTGAAAGACCCACTTCCTTGTCACAGGTTTTTGACTCGTTCATTTTACGACCGTCACTTGGAAGAGTCAGGAGACAAGCTTACCTTTTGAGTGCAGATGCTCAGACATAGAATGTCAAAGCACAGCGGTGAGAGAGGCGCTATGTGTGCAGTACTCTCCTTAAGGCTACGCACACCTGTAGACTCTAACCTTGATCCACCATCTCAACCCCCCCCCATCTCAACAACCCAGCATCTCAACCCCCCCCCCATCTCACCCACCCAGCATCTCACCCCCTCCCCCCAGCTCCACTAAGGCCAAACAGGTGTGTATAGGTTACCTATAGCAAGACAGGGCCGACTCCAGACAGTTTATTCAATTTTGACCCTCATTATTTTTTACATAGTCTTCGGCCCTTTTGCAGCTTCATTTCAGGGTCAATTCATAGGTCCAATAGTTGAGACCACAGTTTACGTGGCAATTTCTGGGTACTTGTCTGGCGTTTCCGACATACACTACACTCAAAAAGTAAACTTGTCTCCAGACTCTTCAAAGTGACGATCATAAGACAAACCAGTCAAAAACTCGTCTAAGTGACAAGGAAGCGGGTCTTCTAGCTGGAGATAGATAACCCACTGGGCATGTGCCAGCCCAACACTCGACATTTGCCAGCTCCAGATTCTATTTGTGGGATGGTAACCTGATAGGTTAGACAACTTTTGAGACGTTTATTTTATGATAGTCACTTCAACGAGTCTGGAGACAAGTTTGTTTTTTCAGTGTAGATGTACAATATACAGGAGTTTGCTCCTGTATTTTGCAGTTGAAATTAAAAAGTTTGAATTGAATTGAATTGAGAAAACTTAAGTCGATGTCTAGTTTCACTTATGGACGTAGTTGAGGTCCTTTAGGTTACATGTGCAGGGGCCGGAGGTCAACACTCCTTGCACTCACTCTCATGTATTGGTATTTAGGGAATGGCCCAAGTTAATGTTTGTTTGGCCTACTCATTATGTACCTAGTGATTAACCCTTTAAGGATGGCATAATGTATTCATGCATCATGCCTTTGGTCGTCATGATGCATGAATGCAGCCCAGGCAAGTTACTCCTCAGTGCTGCATTTAAGCATCATGGCAACCCTATCCGGTTGAGACACTCCCGAAGAATCATGAGGCACCAGTGCAGCGCCAGCAACTTAATCACTGGTGCTGCATTGATGCATCATGGTGGGAAATGTTATTTAAAGCAACGTCCTTAAAGGATTATGGTGTGCTGACCAATAACATGAACCATGCCCCTATTACCAACAGAACCACCAATGTCAGCGCAGTCAAGCTTAGGGAGTGGTCACTTTTTTAACAACAGGGCGGGGGGGGGGGGGGGTCAGTGGATTTTCGAGTGAGCGAGTAAATTCTGTTTGGTCCCCCCCACTGGAGGGGTCGAAATATTTTTGGTCGCCCCCAAGTTGAAATTGAGCGCGGCCAACCCCTTTGAGCTATAGTAACGCGCTGGCTTTTTCACTAAAAAGGGGTCCAAATATTTTTGGTCCCCCCCAAACCCACCAAGCCTCCCTCCTGTTGTTAAAAAATGACCACTCCCTTAAGTTTCATCACAATATTAAAAATCTATTTTTGATATGTATACACTCAAGACTGGGATGCAAATATTTGCTCTGGACATTTAGGGGTGATTGGGTTTATACACCCCTAGAAGGTTGGCATGCCGCAGCAATTCATAGAAAACTGCCAAAAAATAAATATCTAATTTCCAAGAAAATAACATAAATAAACTGGCCTGACGGACAAATGACTAGTTTTAAAATAATATTTTTTCTTAAATCTAGTTATTCGTCCGTCAGGCCAGTTTATTTATCTTGATATGAGATAATTATTTTTGGTTGTGAATGTCTTGAGGGCGGTGATTGGTTTCCCTGTCTATGGCCATGACCCACAGAGAATCCTTTAAGGGAATTTCTGCCTTCTAGGTACTCTAGATATTCTAGACAGAGAATCCTTAATGCAGCCTTGGTAAGTAACTCACCAGTGCTGCATTCAAGCATCATGACGACCGTGCGGAGTTGAGACACTCCCCAATGTTTCGGCATGATGCACCAATGCAGCACCAGTGAGTTACTCACCAGTGCTGCATTGGTGCATCATGATGATAAATGTCATCCTTTAGCGACAGGGCTAATCCGCAACGGTCGGCACGTTAGGGAGTGGTCATTTTAACAATGGGGGGGGGGGGGGGGTGGTTGATTGGGGGGCCCAAAAACAAGAAAATTGTACCCCTTGAAGGGGGGACCCAATAATTTTTGAACCCCTTTTTAGTGAAAAAGCCCGCGCATTACTGTAGCTAAACAAGGGGTCGGCGGCGCTCAATTTCAACATGCCTGAGGGGGAACCAAAATAATTTCGACACCTCCGGTTGGGGGGACCAAAAAGATTTAGACTCGCTCATGCGGAAATCCACCGACCCCCCCCCCCCCTGTTGTAAAAAAATGACCACTTCCTTATCACCTGTCAGTAAGCTGAGGTGAGACGCCCTCTAGGGACGGATTAATTATACCTAGTCAGGTAGATTACCACTCTCCCAGCACAGTTTCAAATAAGACTCTGCCAAAAGGTACAGACTCTGGGAACTCTCCGGTGGAAGAGGGGAGGAAAGGGGTACCACTTTGTCAAACCCCATCACATACACTGAAAATAATATTTCCCAAGAAAATTTCGACCATGAGAACATGTGGAATACTTTTGCAATTTTAAACCTCTATTGCCTTAAAATATTTCCATTAAAATATTTCAATTGATTCATAGTTGTATAAATGAGAATTTTGAAAGTATGGCATAGGTAAGTTTCAGGGTGATCCGCCACGTTTTGGGAGAGGAAGTAGTTCCGGTAGAAACGGATGAGAGAATCTGCTGGGAGATTGGGACTCTAGGTTGAGGATGAACCCTGTAAGGGCAGCATACTGCTGACATGCATTATATGTCATTGCTCGTCATAATCCATGCATGTAGCCCTGGCGAGTCACTCGCCAGGGCGGCGTTTAAGGGGCAACTCCTGGAGAAGCAACGGGACAGAGGTCGGCTGAGATAGCCCAAAGGGAGGAGATATATTGCAAAGGGCATATATTATGTACCGCTGTAGCATATCTCATATAGCAGAATATTATACAGACCTACTATCGGACTGATCATTTCACTTCACCAGATGTTGTATGACATGTATGATAATACCATGAACAGAGAATACATACTATTCTCTTTTTTGATCTGTAATTGTGTTTTGAAAATCACTTCGTGCAAATAAACACATTATAAACTCAAAAATATAGTCTTCAGACCAATCGGCCATGATCGATGGTTGTGCTGAGTCTACCGATGGATAGCACCCTGGAGTCGGCTAATGGAAAATGAGCCTCAGCGGTGATGAAAGGTTTAGCTAAGCTATGGGCGATAATCAGGGATTACTGTACACCACTCAGACAGGATAGTAATTAGGTAATGCCTCAGTCATTTGATTAATTTAATAGGGCCACTAGAGTCATTCAAAACTATAAATAGTTTATTTCATTCATTGGAGTTTTGCCTTCTGCCTTTTGAAACATGGCCTGTGAAAAAAACACATCAATTATGACCGATTCGCAAGAAGCGTAAACATATCTAGAGGTTGTTTATCGTGAAGTATACTTTGGACTCGGACACTACAAAGTCAAAGTTACTCGCGTGAAAAAATCCCCAAGGTCCTTGCTGAGACAGAAAGACTCTTTCAAGGATCTAATGATTGGTTAGCCCTTTAAGGACGGCATGTCAGCAAGAGATGACTTTAGTAGGCAAGGTGCACCAATGCCGCTCAGGCGAGTAACTCACCAGTGCTGCTTTGGTGCATCAAGCTGACCCTTCTGGGATATCTCAAACCAATAGGATTGGCATGATACTTGAATGTATCACTGGCGAGTTACTCACCAGGACTACATTAATCATGCACCATAACAGCCGAGAGTATGATGCATCAATGCATCATGCCATCATAAAAGGGTTAAGGTTATAAAGAGCTCGCCCCGAGGTGCACGTGGCACTATCAGTGTTGTGGTGTCACCGTTTTAGTCCAGTCAATTTAGGACATACAGGGAATGCACCCGCCACAAATTGCAACATAATTTATATCACCTCAAGAAGCGTCAGAAACCCCCATCTAGGGGACAGAAAATGTACCTGAAAATTTGAGTGATAGAACATAGTCAAATCTTGATTCAATGTATTCTTAACTACCTTTCTACATATGGCCAAGGGGATAATATGGTTTGATTTGCATGTTGCTAGGACACATGACAACAGCTACTCTAATGGTTAACGTATTGCCCAGAGCTCACCCCATACAAATCGTGAACCTAAAAAGACATGTTATACTGTAAACCTCCCATTTTTCGGATAATTTCAGAAAAAAATCTTTCTGTACAAAAAAATCCAAAAAAAAACTTCCAATAAAAAAATAAAAAATTGGGTAGGGCCAAAATAATAGGGTCGCTAGGGATACCTGAACACAACTTTTTTTTTTGGCCTCAGTACTAACGTTTGCCACTCAATTTCTGAGCACTTTTTAGGCCAGAGTAAAAGTAGTTTGTGGTTGGTTTATGTCTACGATGACTGAACTGCTTGTGTATCCCCGTGTACCCCGCAGCTAATAGAGCTGGTTCCCGACGTATTTGTGGTGTCATCTTGTGATGTAAAATAGATTAGGGAGTGTTCATTTATTAATTACAGGGGGGGTGGTGAGATTTCGCACGGAGGGACAAAAATATTTTACGCCCCCCACTCGAGAGCGCGTGGAAGGCGCCGAAATTTTTTCGCTCACCCCCTTTGAACTATTTGCTAAAAAGGGGCTAAATTTTTTACGCCCCCCCCTCAGGAGGAGTTTGAATTCTTTACGCCCCTCCCCTAACCCACCACCCCCCTGTACCTAATAAATGAACACTCCCTTATGCTGCTGTGTGCTGCATTGGTCTACAGTGTGTGTCAGATAGAAGTCTGATAACCAGCTCACTCAGGCACTCCCACAATCAGTTACCTGCTAGTTATATGTACACACTGCATAGCCATACCTGGGGCAGTCTCGGGCACCGACTGTAAGTATACAGTCTGGGAGAGTCCTTATGTACTGACTTGTACTGGATATCACCAATCTGGACATCATGGGTTCGAGTCCCACCTTGGCACAATTGGTAGAACTTTTGATATCTGTATAATGCACCTCTATTACACTATTGTCCCTATCCAAATATGTAATATGTAATATAACTATGCCAGTATAGGGGTATTTATGCTTCAAATAGGCCAAATAAAGAATGTAAAAAAACGAACCTATGGTTTGCCAAAGGTGGGATTCGAACCCATGAGGCCATACACAACACATCTATGTCATTCATGATCATGTGACCATGGCTAACCAATCAGTGGTTGAGCTATCTCATTAAGAAATGATCCAGGATCCTGGATCATTTTCTAAGTAGGTCACAGTTATTAGATACAAAATTGTCCAGGTCCATTACAGCCTGACGGCTGCAATGAGCGTGGAGGGCTCGAGGCTGTACCTGGGGGTGCAGAGGGGTCCCCCCTCAGGTCGGAAAATCGCCGAAATTAAGGGCCAAAAGTTGGAAAGTCGCTTTTTAGACTATTGTTACTATAGCCAAATTTGTCTAAAAGTCACTAGGTCGCTTAAATTGTTGCACCAGGTCGAAAAGTCGCCTGGAAAACAGCCCAGGTCGCCAGGTCGCCGAAAACCCTTCTGCAGTCACATACCTCAGCCCCAACGATGCAATTGCAATAATGATCTATTCATTATCATCTGATGTAAATAACTCATTATAACTCCCCAACTAAACCAAACCTAGACAGCAGTCATTATGAATAATTTACTACGAGACCACCAAATGCACCAGCCTTATACAAAAAGCACGTGTTGCCCGTCCCCCCTACCAATTTAGACACTAATGCATCTCAAGTGGTCTGTGGAAGGAGGGGAGAAATGAGTATTGCATTTCTACTTTCCTGTGCACATGACACACCACGGGCTTGCTCACACCTTTTTGACGTGTCCATTAGTTAAAACACACACTGTAAAAAAAAGATGTACTTTTTACAGATTCACTCTGTAAAATTTAACGCTGATTCACCGTTATTTCGAATACAACGAAGCATTGTAAATATCAGCCATTCCACAGTGGATCCTTGTTAAATGCTAACCTGGTTTGGATTGCAATGATTCAATGTAAATTCATCTTCTAATGTCAAATCCCAGAGGGATCCACATATAATGAATTCTACCATATATATTGGTTGCCTGGTTTTCAATTAATCCATATGTTTGACAATTTGACAATTCAATCTTGTGACAGGTTTGACAAAATACCATGACCACTTGATAGTATCCAGAAGAAAGTAGCTGTATGGAAATTAACGGTGATTCGATGTAAAATGAACAGTGATTCTACGTAAAATTGACGGTGACCGTCACTGTTATAAAAACTGTGAAAGTTATGTCCCAAAAGTTGCAGGTGATTCACCGTTTTTTTGACGACTTTTTTTTTTAAGGCCGAAAGGCCCCGGAGGGGCCCTGGTGGTGAGCCTGCGAACCACCTGGCTGAGGCCTTATAATGTTTTCAATGCAGCCACGGTGAGTAACTCGCCGCAGCTGCATTGGTGCATCATGCTGACCCTTCGGCAGTGTCTCAATCCTATAGGATCGGAATGATATTAGAATGCAGGACTGGCGAGTTATGCGCCAGAGCTATTGCATGCACCATGACGGCCAAGGGATAATTAATCAATTAAGCACTGCCTACCTGCCTCCTACTGTGTGCTGGTACCCTTACACATGGGGGTTCCTCCAGGGGGTGAGAGGCCTGTCAGCATGGTGCACCCTGATCCTTGTTAGACAAACTGAAGCATTTTGGTATTCTCTATTATGCTGCATTATACTGATATTGTTCCTCTCAGTATCTTTCCTGATATCCAATTTTACATTTATCCAACAGTTTTTTTTCAGTATCACCCTCTCCTGGTGGTGAATATTGAGCCATATTCCTCCATGTTATAGTATGGTCCGTGATATTTGGTGTTCTCCAATGATATAGTATCATAATATCATTCTGGTTTGTATTTTTTCTTACATCTATGCTTTTCCAAAATAATATAATATTATTTCCCAGTACTGCCCAGTGCTAGTCTCGCGCACTAAGGCTGGGGCTCCCATATGTCACCGTGTTATCGTATTGTCCATGATACTTAGTATTTTCCATTAATGCATCAATATGATATCATTATAGTTGTGTTCTTCCTGATCTCCACATTGAAACTGATTAATATATAACAGTATTTCCCAGTATTCCCCAGTGCTGCATATTGCGGCTGGTTCATCCGTGTTGCTCCATGTTATTGTATTGGCCGTGAGACTTCAATTCAATTTAGCTCAATTCAATACTTGGTATTCTCCATTAATGTATTAGAAAAATATCATGTCCTTCCTGATCTCCACATTTAATATGGTGAATACAGCAGTGTTTCCCAGTATTGCCCGGTGCTAGTGCTGCCTATTGCTGGTTCCCCCATTTAGCTGCATGTTATCGGACTGTGCCAGTCTGGGTCAGGTTTGTGTGACTCACCGCTACATGCACCTGACCTACCTCCCACCCACAGGCTTAAACTGATCAGCTTGGTTTTACTCGGAGTAGATGATTGTATATACCACAGAACTAGACGCCCATCATCTTTATACCCTAGATGATGGTAGACTAACCAGTTTGTATATTACTAACTAGATGGCGCTACCCTCTATGTCCAATGCCATGGTACAGTAGGGCCATCTAGGGTATAAAGACGATGAGCGTCTGGCTCTGTCATACCTTGTGCTATATACAGTTATCCACTCCCAGTATAACCAAGCTGATCAGTTTAAGCCTGTGCCCCCACCTACCTGTGTGTGTGTGTGTGTGTGTGTGTGTGTGTGTGTTACCCACCCACCCAATACATACACCCTCTTCCACAGGTTTTAACAAGACTCAGCTTGGCGAGTTGGGAGGCTATACGGGATATCATAGAAAGGTGTGACATTAAAAGTCTGCACCTATCCTTGGACGTGACATAGACTCTACATACCACTAGTTCCAATGAGAGAACCTAGGGTGTGTAGTAGCACCACCTAGGGACTGCTGTGAACACTACCGGTATGCAGAGTCTACTTGTCAGGTCCTAGGATAGCTGCGGACTTTTAGTTGCACACCTTTCTATGATACCCTGTATACCCTCCTCACTCGACAAGCTAAGGTCTTGTTAAAACCTGTGCCCTCTTCAGTCTTATTCCCAGCCCTCAAACGAGCAATATCACCACTCACACAGCTACCACATAGTAAACTAGAACAGTACTAGCATTGTGAAGGGGGCACGCTCGGTGATTGTGCTGCTTCAATTGAGGACAGATGTCGCTTAAAGATGACATTTGTTGTCTTGATGCACCAATGCAGCCCCAGAAATAGCACATTATCCAATAATTGAGTTCACACTCCCTAACGCCAATACTCTAGTGTAGTGCTTTAGGTTCAGTATAGTGCTTTGGGTTTACCATACTATTGCTGCCTTCAGTGTACTACGGTGATTTGATGCAGCATGTTGCTTTAGTGTCTCACAGGGACTTGGCCTCCATGATACTTACCGAATCTGACCTGTTTGATAAGCCTTTAAGGACAGCATTTCGCTAAAAGATGACATTTGTCATCCTAATGCAGCAATGCAGCCCTGGTGAGTAACTTACTTTCCAGGACGGCATTCATGAACATGTGGCGCCCCTCAGGGCTGATACACTCCCAAGAGGTCAGCATGATGCACCAGTGCAGCAGTGGTAAGCTACTCGCTGGGGCTGTATTAGCTCACCGTGAAATAAAACTTATATTAAACTTGGAGCAACATGAAGCATTGCAAGGGTTAGTAATGAGTTGCTTCCAAACGGACCCTACTACTCCCCAACGCTTCCTATTAGCCCCTCTCAGGCACTGTTCATTATATTAGTTAAAAGGGGGGGGGGGGTGGTGGGTTTGGGGGGGGGGGGCGTAAAAGATTTCGACCCCTCTTGAGGTCGTGGGGGTGTGTGTGAAAAGTATGCCCCCTTTTGTAAAAAAAATACCTGCGCGTTACTCTAATTCAAAGGGAGGGGGGAGATTTTCGCTGACTGTGGCAAGGTGGCGCAAAATATTCCCCGCATTCTCAAGGGGGGGTACCTCCACGCGAGAATTCGCCACCCCCTGTAATTAATATTAATAAATGAGCATTCCCTCGCCAACGCCCTCCCCCGCTCTCCCTGCCCCCAATACCTCACACCCACGTGCCCCCCCCCCCCCACACACAGACCACTCACCCCCCCACCCCCCCAACCCCCCCCCCCCCCCCACACACACACACACACACGGGCAGCAAACAAGGCTGGGTAATGAGTATGTATGGCTTACGCCACAAAAACCACTAATCTCATTAATCCACCTGCTGACTCGATAAGAAGTCTGAGTACACTGTAATCTGTTGCTATTTTTGTAGCTGTACAGATGATTCTACTGTAGGTGTTCAGTTTATTGTAGGTAAACTGTAGAATATACTGTAAATCTACAGTAGATTCTACTGTAAACCCATCCTACAGTAGATTCTATCATTTGTGTGATGCATTAATGCAGCGCTGGCAAGTTAAATGGCTAACGGTTTTATTGCACGTCAATGGTCTATGGCATCCCAGTGAACACAGGACATTGAATCAACATTGATAACTTGTTGTCAATATTGATTCAATGTTGAACTGAGATACAGTAAGGATGAGGTACGGTTCCCCTTGGTGGTCAATTGTTTAGGTGGTAAACTCTTCAGGACTGTTTTACTTTTCTATTATTGTCAGGAATAGCTAGCTTTATTTTCAACATGTCCTGCTCCCAAGATGCCCATGTGCCATGACGACCTTTTGGGAGTGTATTAACCCGGTAGGATTGGCACAATGCATGAATGCAGTACTGGTGAGTTACTCACCAGGGCTGCATGAATGCATCATGACGACCAAGGTATGATGCATTAAGGTCCCTAAGATTTTAATACAGTGCTTATTTTCTAACATGAAACTGTGAGATTCTGCGCTGGCCGGTGAAACTTCCCCCAAATGGTGAGTAAAAAATTGGGCCCTTAATTAAACCCAAACCGCCTTCGGCATATTTTTCAGCACTTTGTGATAAAACCCCTCTTGTTCTGAATGACCCTGAGCATTAAAGGCGCATTCTCACCACTCGCACTTAACCACATAGCAGACTAGAACATTACCAGGTTGGGGCAATCGTTGATTCCTTCCATCGCTGTATTTATCATGAACATTGCTTGGATCATAGACGTAGCACGTACGGCCCACGGCGGGAATATTCTGAACGTTGGGCATTACGGGAACGCTGACACTCTCCAACCACAGGCGCCCTACTACTGCACTGCATAGATTCGGGGGGAGAGTGTTAGTTCGCGCATGCGCAGGATACATGCCACTTCCGTCCTACAGAACTGGGTTACATCAACAAGATTGTCGATTTCCTATCGACAAGAAAACGCAGTTATACCACCAGAAAACATGGCTGGGAATCCTGTTGTACCACCACACATGTAAGACCTTTTATCTAGATCATAGTTGTAGTATCGAAATGTGTAAATATGAGTTAAACTGTCATAAATTTCTGTTTCAGTTTGGAATGTGGGTGGGGGTGATATCGTGAGGAGGAGTGAACTGTATATGGGTCAAATATAAGATAACCCTGATCTAATGTGGGCCCGTTTTTGTTGGCGATCATGGGATGATCATTTTACAGATTTGGGTTGACTTGCAAATTTGATACTTCTGGGATCCCTTCACAAACTATAGGTCTGTAGCTCACGAAGTGGGCTAGCCCAAGGCATCGATTCCCAAACCAGGAGTGCTGGTCGAAAAATGGCAGAGGAGGGGGTCAACAGTCTAGACAGGGATCATGATAAGACCACAAGAATGAAAGTAGTAGCTTACGGTTGGGGGGGGTCCCGGCTTCCCCTGTTGATCTTGATATATGCCCATGTTGCCCTGTGGACTGTAAGAAATGTCCATGTCCAACATCTCTATTAAGTCAGAAAAATGTCCATGTTGCCCTGTTGATTATATGGGCCTAGGGCTAGACCCATATCCCCAGAACGTCTTAGTCTTATTGCAACACATGTATGTCTGTCTGCCCTTTTGTATTTGGATACCAGTCTATTGATAGGCCTAGGCATGAGAAGATTGCTTTTGGAGCATATAGTGCTCGATCTATATCATAGGCCTACCGGTACCAGTGTCAGGAGTGGTACATTTTATAACAACTGGGGGAGGGATCTGGGTTGGTGGATTTGATTACAACTACAACTAAATCGATATTGCTCTATGTAACGATATTATAGGCCTATGTACAGATATCAACCTAAATATGACAGCCTTATAAAGGGAAGAAAATTCCTCCCAGTCAATCTTCGGAAATATGTTAGTGAATGGTAGGGGGCCTACTATATTTAGCAAAAACTTATTCCTACCCCTTGAAATCTGACAAAACGTACTACTGGTAAGCACATAAAATATATATCTAAATTTCTTTGTCTATGCTGGACCACAATTCCTGAAAGGGCAGCTGTTTATTCATTTTCTATAGAGTGCTAGCTAAAACTGTAAGCTACCCATTTAGGCCAAAACGCAGGGCCCTTTCGAGTTTCATGGACAAAAAGGGGGGGGGGGATTGGCAAGCTTTCTCTCAGGTTGGTGAACACATTCTAAGGAAAAGCTGAGGTCCCTCATATTTTGATGTAAGGCCCATGGTGCATTGTTACAATACAGTAGACCTACATTGCCAATGTCATGCCTCTAGGTTACACTTAATGATGTTTATGGCCTTTGGACTGGAGTGGTCACTTAGTTGTCACTTAGTAATCACAAGGGAGGGGTGTGTGACAGATTCTGACCTATAATGATATGACATATAATGATCTCTGTAGTAGTAGGCCTAGTTTTCATTTATGTTTCCCCCTTTTGGGGCTATCTTGCTGTAAGGGGAGGGTAGACCTTCGCCTATACATAGATCTACATTGCTATTTTATCCCCTCCCCTGCATTCCCTGTCCTTTAAAAAGGAGCACTCAATAATGTCCATTCATTATAACTCTTATTCTCTCAAACATGTAAAATATAGCAAACTGAGAAAATCGAGATTGGAATAGACTAGGTCTAGAGCTGAACTCCCTACCTACCCTATATAGGGGAGTGGTCATTATGTAACAACTAGGAGGATGGTGGATTTTGAGATGAGTGCATGAAAAATAATTCAGCCCACACTTGAGATGGATCGAAATTTTTAGAAGCAAAACATTTTCGTTCCTCGTAAAATCTCAAATTTGTTGTATGTATACAAGGAACAAAAATGTTTTGCTTCTAAAATTCTGAAAACACTATCTAGTGTCCCATATTTATGTAGGGTTGTTCCCCTAAAATGGCATCAAGATCTGCCCAGTAGTTCCTGAGAAAATCAACAAAGAAGTTTGCATGCTGGTCCCAACTCCTCCCATATACGGGTTAGGGAATGGAGATTGCACTGATAGGGTTGAAACTTCTTTGTTGATTTTCTCAGGAACTACTGGGCAGATCTTGATGCCATTTTAGGGGAACAACCCCACATAAATATGGGACACTCGATAGTGTTTTCAGAATTTTAGAAGCAAAAAATTTTTGTTCCTTGTAAAATCTCAAATTTGTCGTATGTATACAAGGAACAAAAATTTTTTGCTTCTAAAATTCTGAAAACACTATCGAGTGTCCTATATTTATGTAGGGTTGTTCCCCTTAAATGGCATCAAGATCTGCCCAGTAGTTCCTGAGAAAATCAACAAAGAAGTTTGCATGCTGGTCCCAACTCCTCCCATATACGGGTTAGGGAATGGAGATTGCACTGATAGGGTTGAAACTTCTTTGTTGATTTTCTCAGGAACTACTGGGCAGATCTTGATGCCATTTTAGGGGAACAACCCTACATAAATATATGACACTCGATAGTGTTTTCAGAATTTTAGAAGCAAAATTTTTTGTTCCTCGTAAAATTTCAAATTTGTAGTATGTATACAAGGAACAAAAATGTTTTGCTTCTAAAATTCTGAAAACACTATCGAGTGTCCCTTATTTATGTAGGGTTGTTCCCCTAAAATGGCATCAAGATCTGCCCAGTAGTTCCTGAGAAAATCAACAAAGAAGTTTGCATGCTGGTCCCAACTCCTCCCATATACGGGTTAGGGAATGGAGATTGCACTGATAGGGTTGAAACTTCTTTGTTGATTTTCTCAGGAACTACGGGGCAGATCTTGATGCCATTTTAGGGGAACAACCCTACATGAATATATGACACTCGATAGTGTTTTCAGAATTTTAGAAGCAAAATTTTTTGTTCCTCGTAAAATTTCAAATTTGTCGTATGTATACAAGGAACAAAAATTTTTTGCTTCTAAAATTCTGAAAACACTATCGAGTGTCCCTTATTTATGTAGGGTTGTTCCCCTAAAATGGCATCAAGATCTGCCCAGTAGTTCCTGAGAAAATCAACAAAGAAGTTTGCATGCTGGTCCCAACTCCTCCCATATACAGGTTAGGGAATGGAGATTGCACTGATAGGGTTGAAACTTCTTTGTTGATTTTCTCAGGAACTACGGGGCAGATCTTGATGCCATTTTAGGGGAACAACCCTACATAAATATATGACACTCGATAGTGTTTTCAGAATTTTAGAAGCAACATTTTTTGTTCCTCGTAAAATTTCAAATTTGTCGTATGTATACAAGGAACAAAAATTTTTTGCTTCTAAAATTCTGAAAACACTATCGAGTGTCCCTTATTTATGTAGGGTTGTTCCCCTAAAATGGCATCAAGATCTGCCCAGTAGTTCCTGAGAAAATCAACAAAGAAGTTTGCATGCTGGTCCCAACTCCTCCCATATAAGGGTAAGGGAATGGAGATTGCACTGATAGGGTTGAAACTTCTTTGTTGATTTTCTCAGGAACTACTGGGCAGATCTTGATGCCATTTTAGGGGAACCACCCTACATAAATATGGGACACTCGATAGTGTTTTCAGAATTTTAGAAGCAAAAAATTTTTGTTCCTTGTAAAATCTTAAATTTGTCGTATGTATACAAGGAACAAAAATTTTTTGCTTCTAAAATTCTGAAAACACTATCGAGTGTCCTATATTTATGTAGGGTTGTTCCCCTTAAACGGCATCAAGATCTGCCCAGTAGTTCCTGAGAAAATCAACAAAGAAGTTTGCATGCTGGTCCCAACTCCTCCCATATACGGGTTAGGGAATGGAGATTGCACTGATAGGGTTGAAACTTCTTTGTTGATTTTCTCAGGAACTACTGGGCAGATCTTGATGCCATTTTAGGGGAACAACCCTACATAAATATGGGACACTCGATAGTGTTTTCAGAATTTTAGAAGCAAAATTTTTTGTTCCTCGTAAAATGTCAAATTTGACGATGTATACAAGGAACAAAAATGTTTTGCTTCTAAAATTCTGAAAACACTATCGAGTGTCCCTTATTTATGTAGGGTTGTTCCCCTAAAATGGCATCAAGATCTGCCCAGTAGTTCCTGAGAAAATCAACAAAGAAGTTTGCATGCTGGTTCCAACTCCTCCCATATACAGGTTAGGGAATGGAGATTGCACTGATAGGGTTGAAACTTCTTTGTTGATTTTCTCAGGAACTACGGGGCAGATCTTGATGCCATTTTAGGGGAACAACCCTACATAAATATGGGACACTCGATAGTGTTTTCAGAATTTTAGAAGCAAAAAAATTTGTTTTGATTTTATGGCTCCAATATCCTAAGTCCGACCCTAGCTACGACCCTCAAAATACAAATTGAACAATTTTGACCCAAGAACATTTTTTCTAATATAGAAAGCACTAAGAATCTGAGATATAGACTATTGAAAAAAAGGGGAGGGGGCAATGCTACATGCAATTTTATCAATGTAGGCCTACCAACTGTAGCCTAGACTATTGAAAAAAAGATGGATGGGGGGGGGGTGCTCTAGGCAATTTTATCAATGTAGGCCTACTAACTGTAGCCTAGACTATCGAAAAAGGGTGAGGGGGAGGGGTGCTGTAGGCAATTTTATCAATGTAGGCCTACTTACTGTAGCCTAGGCTATGCAAAAAAAGGTGGGGGAGGGCAGTGCTATAGGCAGTTTTATCAATGTAGGCCTATTAACTGTGGCCTAGGCTATTGAAAAAGGGGGGGGGGTGTCAGTGCTTTAGGTAATTTTATCAATGTAGGCCTACTTGCTGTAGCCTGGACTATTGTAAAAAGGTGGAGGGGGGGGGGTGCTCTAGGCAATTTTGTCAATGTAGGCCTACTAACTGTAGCCTGGACTATTGAGAAAAAATGTGAGCAGTGCTATATGTAATTATGATTCCAATATTATATTTGAGATCATATAATATTTACATCATAATAATACATGCAAACGTAATATGAGATGTGATTATGGTGGGGGTTTAGCGGGCGGGGGTGGGGTGCAGCCCCCAAGACATTTTTATTCAGGACAATGTTTTTCTTTTCTCTTAAACTCATATACCAGAAAATGAGGTTTCACGCTGTATCAAGAAAAAGCATGTTCTTTGAAATAAAATAATATAATCCTTTTATAAATAGTAGTGAAATTCTTTTCATATAATAAAAGGCAATCGGATACTTTTTATGTTTTGTAACAAAGATAATACATGCCACCAGAAATTGACCTGTCACCTTTGATTTCTTTTGTTCACAGGCATCCAAACTGGAAACCTCCTAAACGTGGGAAGCGTGTGGTAGCGTATACTGAGGATACCAACTCCCGACGTGGCAAGCGGTATGGTCGGCGGAAAACCCTGTTTAGGAAGAGCCATGAGCTGTCAGTCTCATGTGAAGGGAAGGTGTTCCTACTCTTCATTGATGACAATGAGAGGCATTGGATCTACTCTAGCGATGAAGATATATGGGATGCATTCAACTCAACTGGTGAGTAGTGAAACCATAGATTTCTGAACCAAAAATTCATATGAAAACTTTTAGAATTACTATCATTGCATTTACATAGGCTTCCTACCAGCACATCCAGGGAGCATTTGACCATTAGCCAGCTGTTGCAGCACAGCATGCAGGGCTTGACAAAATAGTATACCTAGCAAACAAAATCCGTTTTCCAAACCCCTCAAAAAAGTCCTAAAACTTTTGTAAAATTATTATTTTTTGCTGGGTAGACATTAATATTTGAGACCATGGGACATCCAAGCCCGCAGCCTTAGTGAGTTGTAGGCCTGTGGAAAATCTGTGGGCCTTGGAATTTCAATATTTAAGTCAACACATAGGCATACATTTATCAGAGACCTCCATAAAACGCTATGTATTTCTTTGATAGAAATGCCCCTATATATAGTGGCATTTCTATCAAAGAAATACATTCTCAAAAAAACTTATAAGGCAACACTTTTTTATTTATTTGGGTTACGGGCCTGCCGCACTAGGAAAGCCAAAAATCAGAATAAAAATTAAATTAGGATTTTACACATCTTTTTTATTCCCTCCAATGTGTATTCCAGAGTAAACAAAATAAAGAAAAAAAAAAGATATATGGCATAATATACCAATGGAAAGCTAAAATCAAGAGGAAAACAGCTATCTACCTTTCATTAAGCATTTTCTCGGTTTTTGAAAATCATTGAAAAAAATCTATTCATGAAAAAAATTGTATTTCTAGTCACTTTGTGGATGGTATTTTTATTCTATTTTTCCCTCCGACATTGGGATATCCAAGCTTTCGGTGCATACAACAAATAAAATACCAAGAGGCCAACTTTTATTTTATTTTTTGTTTCTTTTATTTCGTCCTCCGTGCTTTGATAATTTTTATAAGTGTCCGTAACCCAAATTTTAAAAAAAGTGTGGCCTAAAGGTAACTCTATAACTCTAAGATTGTTGGGAACTATTCCGAGGAAATTAACAAGATTAGATACAAGAACTACAGTAGGGATGTCATTGGTATCGAATTTTATAGGTTTTCAGTTATTCACTATTTTGGTGTTGATATAGGCAATATATAAGTTATTCAATATATGTTCTAAAAAAGGTAGATTAGGCCACACTTTTCTATTCTTTGGGTTACAGAGACCTTAAAATCGTAATCATGGCCGATGAAATAAAAGAAATGTTTAATAGTTTTGAAGAAGACAACAGACCAAGTGTTCTTGTTCCCTGTGGAAAAAAAGTTTCTAAAAATGTTTTTATTTCACCTTTTACAACCTCAAAACCTTGGAGCTATATCACTGCCATTGTCAAGAATAGAGCAGGATAAAGGCAGTGATATAGCTCCACTGGTTTTCTTTTCTGATACCTCATGAGATATTTATCCTTTTTGGGACCTATTTTAAACTAGAAGAAACCCTAAATTTTCATGATTTTGGAGACAACAAATCATTGAACTCGGGAGGACTTAAATGCCATAAAAATAATTTTATATGCTTCCAGGGCATTATTTATGTCAGGTATAGGAGTTCTCAAGTTCTTAAGATGAAAATTCCAAATATAAAATCATTTCAAAGTGGGGGTCTGCTTATAAGGGAGGTAGGCTTATCAGAGGTCTTTTGGTATACCCTTATCATGGGTGACCATTGAAAAATACTTTGGTTACCATTAAAGATGTAAGCAACAAAAAGTTACAAAACTACAGTTAAATTATGTACTGATTCAATTCTATAAGCACCCAGGGAACTTTTCAAATATAGTAAACCCTTAGGATAAAGTTCCGGTAATTGATAAGGCTTAAACCACTAAGGTTTCACAAAGCTATTCACTTATCAATGTGTTTGAACTATGCAGCCAATATGACGGACATTATAAATTCTGCACTCTTTTTAAGCCTAAACACGATTTGGCTCAGCCAGTCAGTATAAATAATATTAAGCCATAAAATATAAGTCTCCTGTAATTATTATTTTGTATTTAATTAAACATAAATGTTTATCTATTTCAGGACTTGTCAGGGAGAATGGCGCAACCCGATACGATGGGGAGAGTCAGGTTGTGAATGGAAGGATGACAGTGCCAACTGCTGCCAATGACTCTGAATACCCGCTCGGCTTTGCTGCCACATCACGGATTCACAGTCTTAATTTGGATGATACACCAGATATTAGCTTGTTGGAGCGCATGACATCCACTCCTACATCATCTGGCTCGGCAGCTAGATCTCATGGGTCTAAACAACAGTCTACCTGTCCACATCAACCAGTGATGCCTACGCAGCCTGCCCCGCCACATCAACCCGTGATGCCTACACAGCCTGCCCCGCCACATCAACCCCTGATGCCTACGCAGCCTGCCCCGCCACATCAACCTGTGATGCCTACGCAGGCTGCCCCGCCACAACAACCCATGATGCCGCAACAGTCTGCACAACAACCCATGATGCCGCATCAGTCTGCACAACAACCCATGATGCCGCATCAGTCTGCACAACAACCCATGATGCCGCATCAGTCTGCACAACAACCCATGATGCCGCATCAGTCTGCACAACAACCCATGATGCCCACACAGTCTGCTACGCCACATCAATTGATGCCTCCACAGCCTTCACAGCCTACAACACAGTACTTGCCAGCACAACAATCTGTGGCATATTCACAGTTCCATCACGTTGACTATTCAAATTACCCATCTCCACAGCAGCCTATAGGCTATACACAGTACTTGCCACCACAGCAGGCTATGAACTACACACAGTTTCCAGAGCCAGCACAGACCATGGGGTACACAACTTCACAACTGTCCCTGCAAGATGTCATGGATACAACGTCACAACTGTCTCAGCAAGATGTCATGGCTACAACGCCCCAACTGTCTCAGCAAGATGTCATGGCTACAACGCCCCAACTGTCTCAGCAAGATGTCATGGCTACAACGCCCCAACTGTCTCAGCAAGATGTCATGGCTACAACGCCCCAACTGTCTCAGCAAGATGTCATGGCTACAACGTCTCAACTGTCTCAGCAAGATGTCATGGCTACAACGCCTCAACTGTCTCAGCAAGAGGTCATGGCTACAACGTCTCAACTGTCTCAGCAAGAGGTCATGGCCACAACTTCACAGACACTACAGACCAATGCCACGTCCACAACTTCACAGCCAACACAGCCAGGTAATTTGGACGGATCATTCCATGCAGATGAACATATAACAGTGCCAGGCCCGTTAAAGGAACGCCAAACAAATGCACCAGCATCTCCAAAAAGGCCAGCATCAAAAGGGAAGAGTGTGCGCTCGTTCTATCCAACCAAAGAAAACGCTAAGTTGATCACGGTCACACCTAAGTCAGTGTCCATGGCTGTGTCTAATGGAAAAGAAAACTTGACCAAAGTAAAAGCAAAGCCGACCAAAGTAAAAGCAAAGCCAACCAAAGTAAAGGCAAAGCCGGCCAAAGTGAAAGCTATGTCAGTGCCCAGGCTTTCGTCTACTCCCCTGTCTTCTAAGAAAAAGGGGCGCGTCACTCGGAAAACGTCTCAAAAGTTTGCGACACTGATGGAAAATCTAACTGCATCTAGGGACAGAAGAAGATCCATGCTACCAGTATTATAATTCTTCTGCTGCCTAGCTTGAACATTTACGACACATATTTTTGTGTTTATTTAATTCCATTGACACCACAAGGGCACCAAATATCAAATTGTGTGATCTGCATCAGTGATTTTGAGGAAACCTATTAAGTTAGTTCACATGTGTGAGAACTATGTAATTATTGTGTTAGAATCCATGGTTCGTTGCAGCACTATGACATTGTCAGCTGTGAGATGTGTTACTCTATTCTGTAATGGTTCAATCAATTCCGTTTTGTAATAATTGTCGAGTTAGTACATCTTCATCATGATATGCCTACAGGCTCTCAGACACATGTAATGGTTATTAGAAAATGATTTGTCAGATTTTCAGGAACTCCTTGATGTTGGTATTGTTCAAAGATTGACATAAAGAGTGCGATGATCAGCCTCTGGTAACCTAAGGTTTAGTAAAATGTAACTTGTGTTGATAGATAAAATGCGAACATGGACAGACCAGACCATGGTGTATAGTGTTAAGAAAGTTAAGAAACAGCATGGTTTTGGATAGTTATGTAGGTATTTACATTTATTTTGAAATATTACTTTGTGATATTTATGTTGTGTATCTTTGGTACAGCCCTTGATGGCTAGATTCGTCTACAATGGGAGTATTTACAAAATTTTCTCAGTCCTAAGAAGTTGATCTCATGGGGTCCGGATTGAAGTTTTTAAACAAAGACACTATCTCTCCCTTAACCATAAAAAAAGAACTAAACCTGCTTGTTTGTACGCGCTAGCCATGCTACATGCTTTATACACGTACTCAGTAACACTATCTCAAAAGATCCGTCCAGATTACTACCTTTTATGGATTGTAATATAGTATGTAGCTTTAAGAATGTATGTGTGTGTGTGTGCTAGTGATAAGTGTATTTTCTAGGCATTTCAGTTAATGATTTTCATGTGGTATAGCAACTTTAACATATTGTAGATGTTTACTATGCTGTTTACATCTGTAGGTATGCCTTTTGTCGTCATTATGCATGAATTCAGATCTGCCAACTGTTATGTATTTACAAATTTAAGCCTTTTTTATGGCATGATTACGAATTGGCCTGCATTAATTACATATTTTGGGATTTCTATGTTAAATCTTACATTTTTCTAGAGAAATCTGCCGAAAAATAGGGGGGAGGCTCTTAAAACATCCCCATTTAGTGATAGCATTTGGGATAGTGTATCAAAGCATTGTGCAGCGCTCAAAGGGTTGGATGAAGAAGGTTCTTTACCTCCAGAGCTTTCTAATTTCAATCCAACAACCAGAAACTAGTCATTTTCTGATCCTAGGTGCGGATTGTTACTAATTCTACACCGTCTGTGTGTAGGTTAAACATGTTAAGTGACTAAGCCTTAAGTTTAGGAATCTTTAAAGCAGCATATTCAGTACTAAAATGCCATAAAAATGATTTTATAAACAAACAGGGCACTTGTTACGGAGTATACTGTATATTATTTTACCATTCTTTTATCTTGATAATGTCTATTTGAATGCAATACTGTAGCATATTTCAATCAGTCTGTCCAAGAGTATTGTGTGACTTTACATTGTTTTTTAATATGATAAAGCATCACACTTTTATGATCTACATGCGTATACAGATTGTGGCTAATACAAGGCTTTTTGTAATTATACTACAGCACTAAAATCGCTATAACCAAGCCCAATATTTGAGTTTCTATCAACTTAGTGATGAGGCTTGTACAAACGTTGGCTTATCATTAAGCTATATTCAAGACTTTACAGTATGCTCAATCTTTACATTCCATGAAATATTTGTGATAATCTTAAATAACACTACAGATGATATGAATATAATGTTTTAATTTGATGTATGGGTCTTGAAAATATGAATAAATTATAGATATTATTGTCTCATAAAATGATTACTTTGTCCTTACAATTTATGAATATGTGTACTTTCTCCCCAAGTGTAAAATATACCAAGTACCAGTTTAATGTACCAATGTATGTATTGTGATATATGTTGATAAACTTAATAAAGAAAATTTATATGAAGCAGTTGTGTCTTTACCACCACTTTGTATTGCTGGTTGTAACTTTTGCTAGCTCTGAGAGGAACATTTGCAAATGATGTGACCAGCTTTAATAGGGGTTGGGTGGCTTGGGTTTAGTGACGGGATGTAACCAGGGTCATGTATTTCTATAGACTAATTTGCCCAAAATAGCTATTCTCGTGTGCTTGCCATATCTGTGTCTTTGATTCAGATGCTTATTATCAATACCATGGCAGAGCTGTCAACCTAAAATCATGCTTTTTAGGCCAGTTTTTGCCTGAATATCGTGTTGATCATACTCCCTAATCCCAAAATTGTTTTTGTAATTCCGGGTCAATATTTTTGGTAATAAAATGTAATTTTTTCTTTAAACAAATTCCAACTTTTATTAGGTCTAGAGGTATTTCCTGTCTCTTCCCCGACCTCTCCTGTCTCTTCCCCGACCTCTCCCATGGATATATATATATTTTTAGAATTTTCAGATGGCCATTCATTTATGGGCAGTTTGGTCGCATGCTAGATATATATACATACTAAAGGACAGAGAGACAGCACTGGTGACAAGAATCAATGCATCTATACACTGACATCCTGTCACTGTTGACAGGGTCAACACTAACTGAGAGCTACAGCCATAACTAGGTATACGGTATATTTGTATTGAGAATTGACTAAAATCAATTGTCACTTCATGGCTCTGATAATGAAAGAATGACAAAGAAGCTCAGTCGTTTCAATCATCATGCTACTTTATTCAAAATATTAAATCTCATTGATGTCTATCTGCATACTCAAATATATTTGAGTTTACAGAACCATGGTACACTGTATAGACAATTGCAAGCAAACACGTCATTTCATGAGGGCGCTACCGAACAACCTCCTGATTTACAGAGCTCGCCCCAGAATTACTCTTATTATGACAAAAACAAATAGACACAAAGTATACATATCCAGAAAGCAGGGCTTACAATTCAGTGACTATTATGTTTGTGAGTATATGATAGATCTGGTTGTGAACATTTCGTGAGGTCAGACACCATGGCATTCACTTTCCCTAAACAGCACTAAACTGTTTGGTTTATACATCATCTTAAAGAGAACGTGATTCTGTACATATATTGGTGAAAAGGTTTTAAAAAATCCCAGAATTATGCAAGGCTTTCCCTAGACAGAACAAAACACTTGCATGGTTTATACAACATCTAAAAGAGCGTGTGATTCTGTACAAGTATTGGTGAAGAAGTTAAAAAGATCCTATGTTCCCAGAATTATAAAAGGGTTTTGACAGGGTCTTACAGAGCAAGGCGGTCTTACCAGTTTCGTCAGGCCAGAACACCAACAAACATCATATAGAACCATTTGACTTCTACATTTTCTATAGTTAATGCATGTCTTACTGTAAGGATATTCATACATGTAATACCGCTATGTGTGAAAACGAGAGGTTTGAAGACCAAGTGCAGAAGTTGTGAGTTACCGCAGATCATGATATCATCAGAGAAAAAAGTTACAAAGGAGGCTGGGGGGAGGTATGTCAGGTCCACACCAGAAACATGTTTCAATATTCTTTTGGGGAATATGGAACTCATGCAATGTTTAGCCAAAATAAGGAGCCATAGAATAACGTTATATAACGTTTTTTGTTCAATGGGTGTAAAAGTGTCCGCAAACCTGATACTTGACTTAAAGTGGCCTTAGGATAACTTCTGATATTTGGTAGATTAGGACGCATAGAGGAGAATAATTTATGCCCAAGCAGAAACCATTATTGTGGTCAACAAACTTAAGTGCTATACAAGTGATTCAGATGCTTATTTTAACACATCAATGCTAAAAAGTTTGGCGAGACAAATTAGCAGTCTCCATAGGAAGCATAGCTATGACACATTTCCTTGAGCTTGTGGTATTTCTTGAGATTGTGAGGCTGCATCCACGGACTCAAGACTACACCCAGTGTCCATGCAAAGAATATCATACTCCTCTAACAGTGCATAGAAGTCTATGTAGTCTTGTTTTTTGTTTCCCTTTTTTGTGAGCACTTCCTTGTGAAATGTGAAGGAGAAATTTTCCCTCATTTCCTCATCTTTGATCTCATCTAGTTTTGTCTTGATTAGACTGGTCAACTCACCAATCGTCTTGTTATCAATCTTGTTGTATTCAAATCGTTCCTCTGGTGTTAGAAACACTGGTGGTTCATTGTACGGTACCGACATCTTTTTCATGAAGCAACCTGTTCTTTGATGATTGAGGAAGCTTCGGAGGTAGATGGCCTCTTTCTCTGCTGACGTTTTTGCAAATTCAGCAAGTTCCTCATCCAGTGGCTGTTTTCCGAAGGACGTGATAGGCTGTTTTTGGTCATGCTTAGCAATGAATTTGCTCTCTCTGATGGCTGTACGGAATGCTAATATTTCAGGTTTAAGGTCAGGTTTAGTTTTGGATAACTCCTCCCGTCTGTCCTTCAGTTCCATTTCATTCAAGGCTGTTTTCTTGAGGTTGGATAACTTGTGATGATTTGCACATGCTTTTGACCAGTCCTTATTGGAGGGAACCGCAGGTATCCAGTGTTGAACACTCTTGTTCACCTCCTCAAGTTTGAAGTCGGCACCTTCCTCACTGTAAGGTGCACCACTTAGGTTGAAGGATGTGGACTTCTGAGTGAATTCCTGAACTTCTGGTGGCATGCAGGTTGTCATTATGGTGTCGTACATGACCAGCTGCCGGTACATGGGGTGGCTGCGAGCCAACCACATACGGGCAAAAATTGCCCGACCAGCTTCGATCATGGTGATGTCCCCACTACGCAGACCAGCACGGTACAGGAAGATGGCATCAAGCATTGTCAGTGTCAATTCCCCCACCAGTGCAAAGTTTGGTGACTTCACGGTCTTGAGAGTAAAGTCGAGATAACCAGCTGCAGAGAGCTCCCTTCCTGCAAGCATTTCTTGGCGCACATATGGGAGCACCAGCTCCTTAGCAAGTGATTCTCGTGCAATTTTGGCCAATGCCATGCCCTTGTGGTGGTCACTGACGTTTTGAGCAGAGCGCTTTGCAATCTCAGACTTAAAGTTGAAAATCTCTACCATATCTTCCCAGAAGATGGGCCAGGCAAATTTAACAAATGTTTTCAACATGTTCATTTCAATATGACCAGGCCCTGGCTGCAGAAGAACCCAGTCAAATTCTTTCTTGTACCTGCAGTCGCCATGCTCTTTTCTTGTGTGTTCCTTCTGGTGTTCCTCACACTCACCAATGCCATGCACAGATACTCCACACAAGCTACATTCATAGGTTCGCTCGATGATCTGGTAGCCGAGTACGTAAGGTAGGCCATCACAGATGATAGTGAGCCATTCGCGCATACCACCGTACTGCTTGATGCCTGCTTTCTTTCCAATCCTTCTGAAAACTTCTGCCACAGCCTTGTAGGAGCATGGGTTCATGAATATTGGCTCACTGACTCTCAGCTCTGGGGGATTTTCAGGATGGTGCTGTGGCAGGTGGTCATACTCGGTGGAATTAACCTTAGACCTTTCATATGAAACGCCATACGTCTCATCATCCCTCTTTTTGAAGATGACTCAGACATTTCCTTCAAAAAATAAGAATAAGATAAAGATTAGATACCACATAGTCCATAAGCATGACATGACTCTGGTGAATATAGTGCTTCCAGAGAAAACATAGAACTCGTCATGATACACTGTGTACAGCAATCTATGACTGCAAGCCCCTGGGACGGTACAAGCTCTCCTGGTGGTACTCCCTCCCTGGCCTTACAAGCCCCTGGGGTCGGCACAAGCAACCTAAGTGCTTCCTCCCTTGGCCAACTAGTCGCTATGGTTGCTAAAGCTCTCCAATTGCTTCCTACCCGTCCCTACAAGCCCCCAGGGTCGGTTTCAAGCTGCTTCCTACTCGTCTCTACCAACCCCAGACTATAAGCCGAAAGTGAGTTTAAGGACACAAATTCGGCTTATATGAAATTATTTTGAAAATGTAGAGAACCCTGCCGACCCCCCACTTTTTTAATCTTAAGGGCCTTTGGTCCCGATCTGAGCTCACTCCCTAACCAAGTTTTAAATGGATTTTGATACTTTTTTTAATAGATATCAAAAGATATACAGCATCTTTAACTAAATATGCATATATATCACATGAAAATAATGATAAACATACCCTCAAAAGTACATAATATATCTAATTTTAAGTATCAATGCTTCTTTCTTCCCCCTGCTGATTTTCAATATCTATTCTGTCCATACCCCGCCTATAAGCCGAATGTGAGTTTGAGGATATAGATATGGCTTATTTGGAATATAACAACAAGTAAAATTGGCTTATCGTTGAGGTTTTAAGGAAGATTCTCTTGGAATTTTAGAGAGACATTATATGCTGTAGATACCATTGGCATTTTAAGAGCACATAAAGATCACTGTATCCCATGTCATTTTCTAGCTTAAGATTTATCCTGGGATTTAAAGGAAAAAAGCTATCTGGTGACAAATTCAAGCCTTGGATTTACTGAGATATATAATAGACATATAATTCCACAGATCCTATTAAGATTATCAAGAACACTTGAAGTTACTTTGTGCTATGCCGACTTCCAACTTCCAGAGTTGTCCTGGGATTTGAGTAAAAAAACACCTTGCAAACCTTGATTTTGATGCCCTAAGATGGCATGGGTTATACTAACGCCAATAATACCAACACACCTTGTGCAGTCTTCTTTGATGGTTTCTTCTTTGTAGCTTCTTTGTCTGCTTCCTCGTCACGCTGTGATTGGAGGGTAGTCAGGCGCTCACCACAGGACGGACAGACACGCTTACGTAGGCCTATATCCGTGACTCCACATGCTGCACATGTCTTGAACTTCTCTGCACGCCTGTTTGATGTAACTTCCTTGTCGATGGCATCCACACACTTCTGACCAACAATGGTTTGCTCTTGTGCAACCTAAAAAGAATGTCAATTAGACTAGTGTAACAGTTGTTTCCTAACATTGCATTTAATTGACCCAAATTAAGTCGATTTTGCTTCACATGACAGCTATCCAAGAAACTTTTTTGTACTATTTGTAACTTGTGAGGTAAATCCATTTCTGTCATGGAGCAATACATTCATCTCATCTCCATAAGAGCTAAACTGAATACAGTTCAGAGGAAAAGATAGTAGGGAAAATGACAACGAGCTACATGGTCTACATATCACAAAATGACAATTTGAAACATCTATCAGTCAACAAGTATCTATAAATGAATACATACTTGTTCTATGATGTTCGTCAACCATGGGTGAAGGTGTTTCTTGTAGCGTGTTTCACGGTGGATTTCACTGTCATGCCCTTCCTTTAACGTAGCCAGCTTTGCTTGATCTAGACCATGCCACATCCAGTGGCGAGGTTTCAGTTCCTCTTGGAATTGAAGAGTACCCTAGAAGAGATCAGGATGTGTCATTATTACCGTTTTCAAAATAAAACAAGTAACATAATGATATGACTGCAGGTTTTAATAATTACGGTAATTTCCCAAGTATAACCCATGGGTTATATACTGACCAAACCCCTAGTGCGAGTTCTACAAGATTCTCAAAGTCTAAGTGTGGGCAATACGACAATAAAGTACACTACTAGATCACAATTTTCAGGCCTCTGGTGTGAGCTATCGGGTACTCGCAAAGTTGGGGTGTGGGTTATATTTGAGATGCAGGTTATACATGGAACTTACGGTAAGCATTCTTGATGAATGGCGTTTAAAATACAGTAAATTCTTAAGTAATACCCAAGGATTATATGCGGCAGCCCTTGAATAGTGTGTGTGATACAATTTTCTTGAAGACTAGGTGCAGCAGCCAATTCAGGGGGGAGCAAAAACAAATCATCATTTTCTGACAAACCAAACCTGATTGTTTGCTGATCACGAAACCTGGTCCTATACTCACTGATATCCAAATCTGACGAACTAGTCTGCAAACCCTGCGCCTACCTGATTTCTAAACTGTCCTGACTGTATCTGACAATTCCTGGATATTTCTAGGGCCGCGCAGGGCGCAATACACGCATTTAAGTGTAAAATGGCGCATTAAAATACCTAAATGCGCGCCCATTGGCGCATAAGGCATCATGGTATACTAAAAGTAGGGATAGGGAGTATAGATAGGGAGTATAGCATATCATTGGAAAGATAAAAGAAGCGAGAATTTTGTCCTCTGAATCTTGAATAGATATACATAGAATCTGAATTTTCCTCAATTTTCTAATGAAATAAATAGTCCCTCCTCCTTTGCCCACTTTTGAAATCTTCCCGTCAGCATCTCCAGCCTTCCTTCTATGTATCATATATTGATATCAACTCTTTGCCTGATCATGCATAGTACCCATGGGTTAGGACAACATGTGGTCAGGGAAAGTCTTGATGGTTTAAAAAAAAAGAGAGGTAAATGTTGTTTTTTTTTAATTTTGATAAATTTCCCTTTGATTGTTTTTATCCAATCATATTTTGGCCTGAATCTATATGATTCAAGGTGAGGGGAAAAGAAAATGCCAATGTAAAATTATTTTTGAGGGAGCAAGAAAAAATACTTAATGGCCCATTAATTTTGATAATGGCGCATTATTTTTCCCATAGATGCACCATTGGCCCATTGCATAAAATTCTAGAAATATCCCTTCAAACCTTGCAACTGATATACCAATCTGACCCTATTAAAAGGAGTGCTTAGTTTACAACAACAATGGGGAGCAGTGAAGTTTTGACGAAAACAGGTGAAATTCTTTATCCCTCTATAGTACATGTACTTCAAGAAGTATCAAAATTTCTTGCATATATATAAATGCATAGTACTTGACTATAGTAGCTAAAACTTGCATATAATTATAAGCTGCACCCTGACCCTGGGCCGATCCTATAAGCTGCACTAGCAATCTGACTCGCATACTAGCCATGGTTTTTACATGAGAATTTAGACATTTAGTACCCTCATAGGTTATAAAGCTATGCCCTGGTCTTTACGCTGCTGTAAAACCCGCCTACCCTAAAGAAACCCCAGGTCTGGGGTTTGAGGGACCTTACTCGGGGTAAAGGGGATCATAATATTATGATCCTGATTTGGGCTATTTTAGTACCCAAGTCGCACAAAGATGCCATGATGCAAAGCCACGAAAAAAACGCCAAAAATGTCATAAATCAGGGTCTGCCCCAAAAATGTAGGGTCAATCGGAATACTGGAACACACCCTTTTTTTTTTAAGGCCTACCATCAGAACAGGTACCATGTCTGAGCACATTCCGTATAAACATCCAAAGATAAGTGCTCGGACGTTAGTATGTTCTAAGCAGGGACGTTCGTATGCCATGTGTTGGGACACTAGTATGACATGTGATCTGATGTTAGGCAAATGGCCCACAGTCGGGGGGGGGGGGGGCTATAATCAGGATGCTATTCTTCATGGGGCCGATCTTCCGCAGGGCTAATAGACATGGAGCTGATCAAATTGATCAGAAGTCATACAGGGTACCCTAAAATCGTATTAAATCATACTCACTATGTCAAATCATATTAAGGCCCCAAATAGGACAAAAATGATGTTAACCCTTTAGGCCCCAAAACGGCAGCACACAGCCATGTCTCATTTCCCCAAAACGGCCGTAGTCGGCCGTAGAACGGCCCTAATTAAAAAATATGAAAATGGTGGTAACATTCCAAAAAGTTTTTGATGTTATTTCGTATTGATACCTCATCATATATTAGTAAAAACCTACTGTAATTAAGGTTATAGATGATATTTGGAAAGGGTTTAAAGCTAAGGGGAATAGAAATATCTCAAGAATCTTCATTTCTTTTGGTCAAAGAATTATGAATTTACTGAAAAATCCGCAAGAAAAGGTCCAAATCAAGCATATATAATAGATGATTCTACTTAGAAATTACACCATTGTTGATTCAATTTATATATCATTTTAATCGATAACTCATACTGCTTTAACAAAGAATAATTGATTAAAATTTTCTGACCAGAACTATTGTAACTCTCATGGGATTTGACCCATAAAAGGAGATGCAGTACTTTTTGCAGAAAAATGAAATTATAGGACAACCAAGCCATTTTGGCCTATATAAAAGTGGCAAGGACCACACATCTTCTAAGACCTGCCATGAATTTAAAATTTGACCTTTTAATTTCATTTTGAAATGCAGTTTTGGAATCAATACAATCTCTCATGTGATGCATAGCTCAATGAATAAAAAATGAATATTATGTTAAACAATAAAAGTGATCGATGGCCGAATTTAGCTAAATTCTGAGGGAAATCCTGGGGAAATGAAAAACTATATTGTGCAATTGCTTGGGGTCTAATGGGTTAATCAGTAAAATCGTACTACTTGGCAGCCCTGCAGTAGCTTTAAAAATCCTAGAAATTCACACTGAGTAGCCCGAACTTTTATCTTTAGTTTTGTACTGCCTGTCCCAATACATATTCAGCTACTTGACAATAACAAAGAATATTACCTCCTTGTCTATGTCCATGAACATGACCATAGTGACAACGCTGCACATGGCACGATTGTCAACGCAAATGTTCCACCGCCTCTGGAGGACTTGGTTGTTATCAAACACACACAGTGTGTCACCCTTTGATGCTAGAAGGTTGTCATTAGTTCCAGTTTGAGCGAGTCTGTCCATCCAGTTCCTAACAGTCTGGTAACAACCGTGTGGTGCTGAAGCTGCCAGCAGGGCAAGGGCAGTCCGACTTCTGGTCTGGCTATACAGGAGTACTATCTCCCTGAAGTGAAAGGGCAGTACGGCGATTGGCATTGTAAGGCCCATGCAAGATTCGATAGCCTTTGCCAGTTTGTATATGTGTGACTGTTCTTTCACAGGCACTGGGAGATTTGCACAGGCTGATGTAGGTTTTGAAGTTTGGTGGCCAGTTCCATCCCAGAGCCCAGTTAGAAAGTGAGATAAGACAGGATTGCGCTTATCTACATATTCTGCGTTACACATATTACCAAGAGACTCGATAGTACGGAAATCACCCATTGTGAGTTTCCAAACATCTGCCCTGATGTTCTTTCTCTCACCAGCTGCCAGTTCAAATGCGAGCATGGATCTCATTTCTACTGACAACAGTTTGAGATCTTGCCGTAGATTCCCAAGGGACAACACAATAACTGGGTCAGTGTTTGTTACTGTGCTGGATGGTTCAGATTGTGTAGTGATAACACCTTGAGATTCATGTGCTGGAGACTGGATTGTGGGTTGAAAATCACAAACAGCAGAGTCTGAGACGTCACTTTGAGCATCATCTAAATCCTCATGGTCGATGTCGGATATATCAAGATCCTCTTCATCTTGACACACAAGACTGGCTACAGGATGATAGTCAAGATGTTCTTTGAATATATCTCCTTCAACTTCACGGATACAGTTGGTGCATACTTCTCGACGGAGACGTCCTGAAGACCTGCCACAACGCCGAAGTAGTTCAGCAGTAGTCTTGGCAGAGATCCTACGTGGATGTCTTAATTGTATTCCCGATTCATTATCACCTCCATGGTGAAGCTCTTGTGTGGCACACACACTCTTTTTACGCCTCTGCAAATTAATCAGACAAAATATTGTTAAATCGAATTTGGAAAGATGTATAGGCCTCAAATTGTGTGAAATACTATAGTTTTCTGGCAATTTATCAACCCCCAAGCCATCCAGCCTCAAAACTGCGATATGCCTGATCAATCTATCAGTTGCATATTTAATCTCACTTGCATATAATAAGGCATCACAAAATGATTTCACAATTATTTACCAACGTATTAGTACTAAAATGAAGAGCTGAAATCTATTTTCTAAGCAGCTTTCAAATGTTCTTTTAGTATCAAAATAATCAATATAATCGAAAATTGAGACACCCTTTCCTTGAGCCCTACTGCAACATGATTATGGGTCGTGGGGGGGGGGCTGATTTATAATGAGTTACAAGGGGAGGACAGGGTCAAATTGCAGTCCAAATAATGCATCTATTAGGTATTTTCTTGCCCTTTCTGCACGTTTCTCAATCTTAAAAAATGAATGTTTTGAATACATATATTATAGCTTCTCCTCTTTCCAAAGGTGCTTTTAAGGTGAAACTGAACTACATAGAAGATGCACAATTGAAAGAGGGTCACTTTCACACTTTTACCAAATATATGAAGCGGTGATTCTACTCTACACATCTGTCATTCAGAACATGAATTAGGGAATAAGTACTGAAAATTCTCATATAAAAGCTGCCTGTGAGCCAACCTAAATGGGTTGAGGCTTTTACTAGGTGTTTAGCTGTATAAACTACCGGTACTACAACACTTAAATCACCATAAAATCGCCTGTGGGGCTTATAAATATGATTTGTCAAAGTTGGGGGTGTTGCTATACGTGAGCCAGCCTTATAGGCCTACATGAGCTTATACATGTATTTAGGGATCAGGGAGTTTGATTGGACTCTTTAAAATGAGACAATGGCGCATTAAAGGGAGAGAATAATGCACCATTTTCAAGTGTAGGTGGCAGCACCCCCTATTTGAAAACTTGACTTAAATGTTGGAGAATATGTTTTTCAAATTTCTGGTATCCCATGATCATTAACCCTTTAAGGGCCGCTTCTGCCTCTGGGCAGCATCTAAAATACCCCTGAAAAACCGCTGCCGCCCTAGGGCAGCAAAATTGCTACCCTAGGGCAGCAATACCACTAAATTACAACTCCTGCTATGGAACAAAGAATAGGAATTTTTGAATCAATCCAAAAGTATTTAGCATGAATACTACTTCCCCTTGACAGACAGATGTAAATTCTGTCTCCAATACCACGTATTTCACTCCTTAGGCACTATCCCAAGGAGCATATACTTGCAAAGTTGCATATTCCTATGGCATAGGGCCGGTGGTTAAGTCCCAAATGGCGTTTTTCAAGGCCAGCAGGGAAAGGGTTAATGCCCAAATGGACGCACAATTAGGATTTTGAATGAACCATTTTGCATTTAAATGTGTGTATTGCATGCTGCGCGGCCCTAGAAATATCCGTGAGGTATGATTTGGAAAAATGTCAAAGAGTGATGAACCCTTATGAATATATAGCTAGAAAACGTCAAATTACCTTCTTTGCCTTCCCCATTTTTAAGGAATGTTAGCTGGGGTTGATGTGTCAATAGGTTGGCGGCACAAGACTTGTTTGCTGGAAAAAAAAAATTGTATCATGAGCCGATGTGTCATAATTGTGATAACAATGAGCCGTTAAAAGGCAATCTGCCCTATATAATTATGTCACAGCGTAAAGGGTGCAAGTATGATTACCTGGTAGGTTCGTTTTAGTGTTTCCATGAGATAACTGTTATAGTTCCTTTTTACCATGCTATAAAGCCAACAGAAGTCATGGGCTTAATATATTTGAATAGTACAGGATATATACAGATTCAACATGAGGAAGGAAAATCTTTTTTTTTCATGATAAAATGAGTAATCCCATGGAATTTTAATAGTGGGTACTACTATAAATTCCCATGTCTCACCCTATCAGTGCAATCTCCATTCCCTAACCCGTATATGGGAGGAGTTGGGACCAGCATGCAAACTTCTTTGTTGATTTTCTCAGGAACTACTGGGCAGATCTTGATGCCATTTTAGGGGAACAACCCTACATAAATATGGGACATTCGATAGTGTTTTCAGAATTTTAGAAGCAAAAAATCTTTGTTCCTTGTATACATACGACAAATTTGAGATTTTACGAGGAACAAAAATGTTTTGCTTCTAAAATTCTGAAAACACTATCAAGTGTCCCATATTTATGTAGGGTTGTCATCCTAAAATGGCATCAAGATCTGCCCAGTAGTTCCTGAGAAAATCAACAAAGAAGTTTCAACCCTATCAGTGCAATCTCCATTCCCTAACCTGTATATGGGAGGAGTTGGGACCAGCATGCAAACTTCTTTGTTGATTTTCTCAGGAACTACTGGGCAGATCTTGATGCCATTTTAGGAGGACAACCCTACATAAATATGGGACACTCGATAGTGTTTTCAGAATTTTAGAAGCAAAAAATTTTTGTTCCTTGTATACATACGACAAATTTGAGATTTTACAAGGAACAAAATTTTTTTGCTTCTAAAATTCTGAAAACACTATCTGAGTGTCCCATATTTATGTAGGGTTGTTCCCCTAAAATGGCATCAAGATCTGCCTAGTAGTTCCTGAGAAAATCAACAAAGAAGTTTCAACCCTATCAGTGCAATCTCCATTCCCTAACCGGTATATGGGAGGAGTTGGGACGAGCATGCAAACTTCTTTGTTGATTTTCTCAGGAACTACTGGGCAGATCTTGATGCCATTTTAGGGGAACAACCCTACATAAATATGGGACATTCGATAGTGTTTTCAGAATTTTAGAAGCAAAAAATTTTTGTTCCTTGTATACATACGACAAATTTGAGATTTTACAAGGAACAAAAATGTTTTGCTTCTAAAATTCTGAAAACACTATCGAGTGTCCCATACTTATGTAGGGTTGTTCCCCTAAAATGGCATCAAGATCTGCCCAGTAGTTCCTGAGAAAATCAACAAAGAAGTTTCAACCCTATCAGTGCAATCTCCATTCCCTAACCCGTATATGGGAGGAGTTGGGACCAGCATGCAAACTTCTTTGTTGATTTTCTCAGGAACTACTGGGCAGATCTTGATGCCATTTTAGGGGAACAACCCTACATAAATACGGGACATTCGATAGTGTTTTCAGAATTTTAGAAGCAAAAATTTTTTGTTCCTTGTATACATACGACAAATTTGAGATTTTACGAGGAACAAAAATGTTTTGCTTCTAAAATTCTGAAAACACTATCGAGTGTCCCATATTTATGTAGGGTTGTCATCCTAAAATGGCATCAAGATCTGCCGAGTAGTTCCTGAGAAAATCAACAAAGAAGTTTCAACCCTATCAGTGCAATCTCCATTCCCTAACCTGTATATGGGAGGAGTTGGGACCAGCATGCAAACTTCTCTGTTGATTTTCTCAGGAACTACTAGGCAGATCTTGATGCCATTTTAGGAGGACAACCCTACATAAATATGGGACACTCGATAGTGTTTTCAGAATTTTAGAAGCAAAAGATTTTTGTTCCTTGTATAGGCCTACATACGACAAATTTGAGATTTTACTGAGAAGTATTGGTACAATGATCCCGTCCATTTTCAAATCTGGCACTAGGTCTTTTCATTTACTTAATGCGTGACACTCATCTCTGCATTGTATTGAGATCTACAACTGACAACTTGCAGTGAAGTGAACGATTTCAAATACCACCTAATGAGACCCAGTCTCACCTGGATCTACTATGAAGTCAGGACGTTCAATATACTATACCCAATGGCAATACCTTCCAAGACACATGACAAGTATATTTACCCTTTTTTTCGAAGAGATTCGGTAGTGTCGACGTGTTTCTGTACAAATAGCGATCTTTAAATGTTCAACGGCCGTACTCTCTTCAGCTGAATATGACCTAGATTCATGACGACCTCATGACCCAGTTGTTGCTGCAGCTTGTTCTAGGCAAGTCAGCGTTGTGATGAAGGGTACCAGCGGTCGATTTCCGGTCAGATTTGTATCCGTAGATTTCTCAGCATGCATAATCTCAAAAAACTCCATACAAAATACTATTGCAGGTTAGATGATGATGTACCAGATTCCGATATCAATTCCTTGCACAAATGCATATATTCTTGCACAAATTGACAATGATATTTTTGTAGTATTAGAGTTTGAAAGTCACGTTGGCGATTTGGCCAACGCCGGTCAAAACTCGACGCTTCTCGTTGGCTAGAATGCCAACGGTGCTCCGTTTGACCAACGTTGGCATTTCCCAGGCATTCGCCAAACCTGATTACTAGAATTGTAAGTGGGCCAAGCTCGGTGATTATGCCGCTTTAAGAGGCTTACATGTGTCGTTATGTGGCATGTACATATATGTATGATGTAACTAGTTAGGTACATAGTGGGGGTAGGGGGGGGCAAACACGTACACGGGTCCCCAGGGTGCTAATTAACCATTTAAGGACAGAATAGTGCATGAATGCATCATGCCCTTGGTCGTCATGATGCATGAATGCAGCCCTGGCAAGTAACTCGCCAGGGCTGCATGCAAGCATCATGCTGACCCTACAGAGTTGAGACACTCATGAAGGGTCGACTTGATGCACCAATACACCAATGCAGCACCGGCGAGTTACTTGCCGGGGCTGCATTGGTGAATCATGGCGACAAATGTCATCTTTTAGCGACATGCTGTCCTTAAAGAGTTAACACTAATAACTCAGGTACAAATCCACCTGCATTACAGATCCAAGCCGTCACACTGAGGAGACATTCAAATGAACAATGGTCATCTAGATTTTTATTATTATTATTTTTACCAAACTTGTCTTCAGGAGTTGACCCATTAAATCATGTACACCAGTCCATGTGCACAGCCTATCCTGGCAGCAAGTGACAATCTAAATAGGGCAGTTTGTCAAGTCCTTTCTGTAGCCCTTGTGGCAGAAAGTGGAACTGGAGCTGGAGGCGGGTAATACAATCGCCGAGCTCAGTTATTAACACCTTAATGGTGGCGTTCATGCATCATGCCCTTGGTCGTCATGATGTATGAATGCAGCCCTGATGAGTAACTCGCCAGTGCTGCATTCATGCATCATGACGACCCTACAGAGTTGAGACACTCATGAAGGGTGGACTTGATGCACCAATGCACCAATGCAGCACCGGCGAGTTACTTGCCGGGGCTGCATTGGTGAATCATGACGACAAATGTCATCTTTTAGCGACATGCTGTCCTTAAAGAGTTAACACTAATAACTCAGGTACAAATCCACCTGCATTACAGATCCAAGCCGTCACACTGAGGAGACATTCAAATGAACAATGGTCATCTAGATTTCCCTTCAGGGAATGCATTCGTTCTGTACTGTAGTGTCAAAACAATTTGGATACATTTCTCTGTAGAATAATGTATCTATTAGAATCTAAGTACAGTGATGTAATTATTCTAAGAGATTGTTGCTTAAGTTATGTCTTTTC
>CANHQG010000367.1:0-37794 GCA_947462335.1 Harmothoe impar
CGCCAGCGTGTTACTATAGTTCAAAGGGGGCGGGCAAATTTTTTTTCGCACCTTTGCCGAGGGGAGGCGTGAAACATTCTTCGCGCTCTCGAGAGGGGGGGGGGGGCGTAAAAAATGTTTGCACTTCCCTGCAAAAATCTCACCACGCCCCCTGTAATTAATAATGAGCACTCCCCTAAGATGAATGACCTGGACCATGCAACTGAGTTGCTGTAAATTTACAGCAAAATGTGCTGGAACCAAAACTGCCAGCACATTTTGCTGTAAATCTACAGTGGTTACTTCTAACAGTGTATGGGGGGGGGGGGGGGTCGTCGGTTCGAACGAACCCCCCCCCCCCCCCCCCCCCCACCCCCCCCCCCCCCCCCCCCACAGCCCTGATGCACCGAAAAAGTTCCACCCTGGCTGGGCTGAAAGTTGGGAAAATTAGCTCCATGCCAGTTTCGCGGCTTGTAAATCGAACAATTATTAAGGTCTCTGGAGAGTATACAAAAGTATGGTCCATTTTGTTAAAAGGCTCATTTTAATTATAGTTTTGAGTACAAATAGAGCCATTATTTGCACATTTTTCAATGAAAATCCAGCAAGTTTCACCATTGAATTTATCTAGTTCCACCTTATCAAAAAACGAACCACCCAGCGAAGAGGGCTATAGTTACGGGCCTGGTGACATGCCTATTAGTAACTTACAGGAGATAAGGGACAAGGCAAGGCAATAGCTTGACTTGGGCCTGTAGAAATACACACGACCTATTTATTACAAAAAAAAACAAAGAAAAAATAATTGACCCCTGCAGCCAGTCTGGCCAGGCTCTGATCAATGGCTGACCAGGCTGGCCACCGGCACCCTGGAGGCTGAGAACAATGGCGCCCCCTGATGTGTAACTAATAAACAACTCAATATGATTGAGTCTCAACATATATATACTTCTCCCTCGATTTTTTATCAATCAATATTCGGTAGTTACCAGCAAGTTCTTTTACTTTATATTTGTATTGTCACCCAAATAAATAAAAACAAACTTTTAAAACGGCCCCATGTTATCCCAACTAGACAGTATATACACCGTACATAGAATCAGTTTTAGCTGTTGACTGTCCTGCACCAACTGAATACATAAAACACGTGTTTGTAATTAGTTAAGTGTTAAAGTGAACAAGTGTCTTTGGTGTTTTTTCAGGGACCACCTATTTAAATAGCAGGAAGTGGCGACCACATCTCACCGGCATCTCGGTTAATGTGCCCAGGGACGGAGGGCTAGTCCTTTTTTTTCTTTTTCTCTGGGGAGGGGGGGGGGTATAAATGAGAGAGTTGTCGTTCAGTCGGTGGTCAACCACACTTGGTGGCAAACCCTGGGGGTATGGGGGATAATAAAAGTGTCAACAGGCGAAGCAGTCTTAGTAGTATTGTATGTATCGGAACGGGACTATAGTTAAGTACTGTTTATTACTCAATCGACCTGCAGCCAATCAGAGGCCTCCCTTTTGGCGGGAAATTCAAAAGCAGCCAATGAGAGGCCTCCCTTTTGGCGGGAAATTCAAATAGGTCACGTGACCGGAAGTGACCTACTTCCGGTCACGTGACCTTTGGGCGGGAAATTCAAATAGGTCACGTGACCGGAAGTGACCTACTTAAGAGGGTCACGTGACCACCATGTTGGCGGGAAATTCAAATAGGTCACGTGACGGGAAGTGACCTACTTAAGGGGGTCACGTGACTACTAGGTTGGCTTTCAAAATAAGTCACTTGAGATTTTGATGGATAAATAAATTTAAAAAAAGAAAAAAAAAGCAAGCTGAAAAAGCTTGCTAAAAAATAATTTAAAAATACGGCTCTTTTTTTCTAGGAGGGGGGGAGAGGGGCACTCTGGGGGGCACTCTTTAAGATGCATGGGGGGGGAGGGGGGGAGGGGGGGAGGGGGGAGGGGAGGGGTAGGGTTTTTTAAGAGTGAGACTCGCTTCTCTGCCCTCTCTAAAAGAGAGGGCAGAGAGGCGAGTCTACTTACTATGAAAGGTATCATGATCGCGTTTATGATGATGTGCATCTCTTGCTGGCTAGACTTTCAAGCAAATTTGCCAAAGTCCAGCCCGTTATTGAATGTCCGGCCTAGCCTGACCCTCAGTAGAACAGTCCTTGACCCATCTATTATAGTCTAGCAGCGCCTGACCCTTGTATGAGAGTAGTATTGGCGACATTGGCTGACTCTGATATTTACCTGTGTGTACGGAGAGAGGAGAGGGTTCACAGCCACAGCTCTCTTAAGGCAAAGCTTGCGCTTATAGAGCGCTACTAGTGGAGGTCTGGATAAGGAAGCTATGGCGGTTGTCTTCAAAAAAAATAAAAAATAGCCATGGCGCATGTCGATGTCGCTTAATTATGCTCATATCTCATGTCGATTTTAAGAATTGCTCATGTCACCTGTCACTATGTTTTTCAAGCTTCATGTCAAATGTCACTAGACCTCATGTCGAATGTCGATTCTAAGAAACAGATATGTCACCATCTCGAATTTAGCGGTCCACATTGCCGCTGCTGCTGCTGCTGCTGCTGCTGCTGCTGCTGTTGCTGCTGCTGATTTGCTGTTGCTGCTGCTGTCGGTGCTGCTGCTTGTGCTGCTCGTGCAGCTGCTGCAGCTGCTGACAGCTGCTGCTGCTTGTACTGCTCGTGCAGCTGCTGCAGTTGCTGACGATGTCACGGATGCTGTTGACAGATGCTGCTGCTTGTGCTACTCGTGCAGCTGCTGCTGCTGCTGCTGCTGCTGCTGACGATGTCACGGATGCTGCTGACAGATGCTGCTGCTTGTGCTGCTTGTGCAGCTGCTGCAGCAGCTGCTGCTTGTGCTGATCGTGCTGCTGCTGCAGCAGCTGCTGCTGACAGATGCTGCTGCTTGTGCTGCACGAGACCGAGTAGCCGCTATTACTAATGCTACTAATACTAGTATGAGAAAATACATTTAGTCAGTCGACTAAATCAAGGAGGTTTTCTGACTTCAGTGGATCGTTTAGCCATCGGCCACAGGCAAAACTTGAAACCATTTTATACATGGGACAATTGGCAGAGTCGAAACATGTTGGTACGACGGGGTCGATCATGTTCATCATCAGTTCAGGCAAAGGAAGTGTGTCGACAGCCCGCGAAAACTTCATGTCCGGATGTTTCAACACAACACTTTTTATCACACTCACACAGCTGCTTTGAAGAGTGAATCCTTGACCAAACTTGAGCTTTTCCAACACAGCTTTGGCCTCCTTCTGTGCAGTAAGGGATCTCTCTTTCGGGGTCATCGCAGTGCTGGCTAGCATGTCCTCAAAGTCTTTAACATAATGTTCCAACGGGCTACAAATGATGTACTCCAGATCATCGTCCGCATATGTCGTCTCCTCGCACCATACTTCTTTTGTTTCGAATTCCGTCATTTTCTGAACAATCTCCTCGTGAGTGCGTTGCATATATCGAAGCTTCTTCAAAGACCAGATAACTTGTATGCCGAACGCTGAAAAACCTGAAGGAATTTCACCACTACAGTCACGCCAACTATACGGAGCTAAGAAAAATAGCTCCAACAAAATTTTCTCCCTCTGTCCAAATGAAACTACTTCCGTTCCGATGAAGTTGAAGCATGCTTCTATCCATTGCTCCTTGGTGACGTCCTTCCAATGTTTCTTTACCTCACATGCATCATAGGGCACTGTTTCTCTTCTTGCTTCTAGTGGGAGTTGCTTTTTCTTTCTTGGACTCATTTGGAGAGTTTCGATGCTCTGTAGCGTCGACACTTCGATAAGAAAAGAAGCTGTAAAGGTAGAAATAACCCTCATAACATGCTGAGCGAGCGTGGAGTGGACGATGCTACGATGAGTGAGAGCAGCGTTTCACTCCTTATGTACCCTGTCCTAGATAATCCTCTTAAACAGCTGAAAAGACTCTCTCAGTACAGAGTCTCTACTCAATTAAGTGATCTGTTAAGTAAGTTTTCACATGCTACTTGACTACTGCAGGGGGGTTTAGACTTAAGCAGCTTAGTGCACACACGTGTCTGTTAGAAAGCTACCTGCACACCTGTCTTCCTTTTTCACTAGTATTTACCCCTTGCCGACTAATAAGGCACCTATACACGTGTCAGCCTCCTTATATACGTCATTCTTCCTCTCGAGAGGAAGAAGTGTGTCTCTTCGTTTTTTTTGTTTAAGAAGTGAGGGTCTTTAAGATCACGTGCCTGGAAGCGACTTGATGAAGCAAGTGACTAGAAGCGACGACGTCACATGCTTTTAATGAGGTGATCAGCTGTGACTGGCGGCGGCGGCGGCGGTGGCAGCGACGGTGGTGCTGGTGGTGGTGGTAGTAGACGTTACTGTGGTCAAAGGTGCTATGGTTTTTTTCCAACAGAAATCAGAGCTTTTATACAGAGGGAGTTTAATCCTATTTCCAACAGCACCCCAGCTGTCCAGCAGCCGCCCCGCTCCGTAAGAGCTTCTTAAGAGCTTAGATGACGAGGGGCGTGTCATCATCATCTTTGGTGGCCAGCTGAAAATGGTGTTTTTTCTTTATCCATTAGCCTTACCTCCTACTCCCTACCTGAGGACGACTCTCTCCCCCTTTAGCATTCATTGTAACAAACGTCAGAGGTCAGGTGAAAATCTGATTTTCATGCACAGCCTTAGTCAGCTGTCACTCCTATTGAACTAGCTAGCCGCCGCCGGCCGGTCTACTCACCCCAGCTGTCCAGCAGCCGCTCCGCTCCGTAAGAGCTTCTTAAGAGCTTAGATGCCGAGGGGTATGTCATCGCCATCTGTGGTGGCCAGCCGAAAATGGTGTTTTTTTTCCTTATCCATTAGCCTTACCTCCTACCCCCTACCTGAGGACAACTCTCTCCCCCTTTGGCATTCATTGTAACAAACGTCAGAGGTCAGGTGAAAATCGGATTTTCATGCACAGCCTTAGTCAGCTGTCACCCCTATTGAACTAGCCAGCCGCCGCCGGCCAGTCTACTCACCACGGCAGGAGGCGGTGATTTTTTTTTGTTTTACACTTAAGTCGCTCACCACATGCACACGACTCTACTCACAGACAGACACTCCCGTCTTAGGGGGTCCTGCTTCACACTACACGCCTCCTGTAGTTTTTTTGTATACACACTCTAAGCTCATGACTGCTTAATCCTTTATACAGCTAATGCGCGTTGAATTAGTACAGTCGGTACACCGCCCGCTCATGGCAGTCCATCTCTCAAAAAAAAAAGAGGGAGGGGGGAAAGAGATCCAGCTGAAAACGTCATGACTTATGTCTTTTGTTTCTCTTTGGGAATGTCCGCCGGTCAGCTGGCGGCAGCAACTGCTTAATCCTTTATACAGCTAACGCACGTTGAATTGCTGAACAAGGCAGTAAGTAGCTTAGCTCGTGTCAGTCGATCTCTCAAAGGGGAAAGGGATCCAGCTGAAAACGTCATGCCTTATGACTTTTTGTTTCTCTTTGTGAATGGTCACCGGTCAGCCGGCGGCAGCTGAAGAGAGCTGTAAGTAGCTTAGCTCTAGAAGCGAGAAGGAGTATATAAGAGGCCTGGAAACACCCGTTCACTCACTCAGTCTTTTGCTGCTCTCTACAGGCACCACCATGAGCAAAACACAACAACTACTGTCGTCCAAGGATCTAATCGAGTTCAAGAACAAGAAGAATACGCAGAACGGTGATCGTTTACTGTCAGCGTCTCCTCTTGCTACTGAAATTGAGACTACCGCCGCAACCGCTTGGTCTTATCACCCTCCCGCTGTAGCGAGCGCACACAGCAGTAGTAGCGACGTTGTTACACTCGCGACGGTTGTTGCTGCTGAGCACACTGCTGCTGCTGCTGCTGCGCCTGCTGCGGCTGCTAGTGATCCTCGTGCTGCTAGTGCTGCTGCTACTGCTGCTGCTGCTGCTGTTGCTGCTGCCGCGCCTGTTACTGCTGTGCCTGCTGCTGCTGCTGCTGCTGCTGCTGCTGCCACGCCTGTTACTGCTGCGCTTGCTGAGGCGGCTGTGCCTGCTGCTGCTGTGCCTGCTACTGCTGCGCTTGCTACTGCTGCACTTGCTAGCGCTGCGCTTGCTCCTGCTGCTGCTGCTGCTGCTGCTGCTGCTGCTGCTACTGCTGCTGCTGCTACACCTCTTGCTGCGACTACCGCTACTAGTACTGACACGCAGTACGTTGCACAGAACCTCTCCACCGCTTCATCAACCGACGCCATCAACGCTGCTCGCGCTGAGACTTACAGCTATTCGGACACTCAGCCCCAGCAGCGCGTAGTAGACATACATGTCCTAAAGCAACAGGGTGAAACAGAGAACGACGCTGACGACGAGGCGTACGAGGAACCCGAAGGGTCACGGGCGCACAGTCCGTTTTTCGACCTCATTTCCACTGGTAGTGCGTCCGGTCCGTGGCGCCTGCCCTCACCAATACCTTACGAAGTCATGTGGTTGCCCTGTTCCGACAACGAGTCGTCTGATACCAGCGCAGACGCTGCTCCTGTTATTGGTTCTGCTGCAGTAGTACCTGTATCATCATACTTCAAAGCAGAGCCGTTAGGATACTTGTCAGACGCTATGCTACTGAAAATAAGTGGTAAGTTGCCGACATCAGATTACATACGGTTAGGTTCATTCCTTGAAGTGAACTTGAAGGATATGGGATATCTCAGTTGTGAGACAAGTGTCATAACTCAAGCTAGAGAAATGTTCACTACTTGGTACCAGAAAAGTTGTACTAGTAGGTGGAAGGACCTAGCCACCGCCTTGGAAGAATCTTACCGTATGGACCTCATCAAATTCTCACGTGAGTACATGGACAAGCATGACATGTGGGATGGCTTAGAGAGTGGAGACATGGAGTGGAAAGTGCAGAAATATTTCTCTCTTTTAGCTGAGCTCTGCCCTAGAGACTGGAAGACCATAGGGATCTACTTAGGGTTGACTTCTCATGAAGTAACTTCCATCTCTCAACCTGTGCCTTCTGACAGGACTGTGAAGAACCCTGTGTATGAAGTGCTGAAAGCTTGGAAGTACAACGAGACGTCTGAGCCTATGGCTCTGATGAAAGTGTTGGAAGACTACATGGGACGCGGCGACGTCGCAATGTATGTTCAAGGGTTGTATGCAGCTGTACCCAAAGAAATAAAAGTGAGCTGTGACACTCCAGTGTTGACGACTCTCGTCTGATCCCTGCAGTAAGATGGACATCTGTTGAAATCGATCCTACACTACAGACGTCTTTCACTATGCTAATAGCATCGTGTGGTAAGAGGCGTCTAGTATTCGAAGTGATAAACAACGTTTATTTTTTTAATATTTGGTAAATAAGTGAAAAAACAAAAAAAAGAAAAACATGCCGCAGGACGTTTGCGAAAAGTGTTTCAAAATTTTTAAAAGACCGTACAATCACGAGTGACCCGTAGAAAAATGAAGAACGATACCTAAGTTTTGCCCTCTATGCAGCGATGTCGGCTAGCGTCGCATACGACTTTCCGGGGTAGGAGGGGCAGCGTACGTCAGAGAATCCGACGCAGATTCCGACCCCTTGTTAGACCGAGTTTAAAAATCACATAAACGAGAACGTCAAAGTCATCGAGAAAGCTGTGCTAGAAGTTTACCGACCAACCTTAGCGAAGTTACATGTAGCGATAGGTGAAGCTCTCCTGCTAGAGGAAGCGACATTCACCCCTTCTCCAGGCGGCTTCGCTGCAGCTCACACCAGACAACCGTTAGTTCAACTGAAGAAGCGGCTTCTGAGATACATCCGTCAAGCTCCAGTCGTACGCTTCAACTCGGAGAGTTACGACTTGAACCTGATCAAAAAATACGCCTTCACTCGTTATTTGCCTCCGGAGACCGAAGAAACCAACAATTCAGCGTCATAAAGAGAAGCAATTAATAGTTGACGTAGTAGTCAACTTTTTTAGCACTTGGTTACAGCTACGCGAATTATTTGCGAGCTTTCACTACAAACGAAGAGAAAGGTTGCTTTACTTACGAATGGATGACGTATACCAAGAAACTAGTAAACAAAAAACCCCTGCCACCGAGATCGACTTTTGACAGCGACCTGACGGGCGTCAAAATGGCCGAAATCCGACTACGCCACATGTCAGAAAGTTTAGTATGACAAGAAGAAGCAAACTATGACAGATTACTTGATCCACTACAACAACGAAGACGTCAAATCTTTCATAGAAGCTTTTTGAAAAAATCACGCTATTTTTTTCCAACATAGCAGCATTGTCATGTTGAAAGACGCCATCTCTCTCGCCAGTTTGACTTTACAAGACCTCTTCCAAAAAACCTATAAGCTGTGTTCACAACGTTCCCTCCGTTCGACGCCGTCCTCCACGCTCTGATCAAAGAAAATGTAGTCAGTGGTCCTTCCATCATCTTCCATAGATTTCACGAGAAAGAGTGTATAGGTGTCTTATAAGTCGGCAGAGAGTGAATACTAGTGAAAAAAGGAAGGCGCGTGTGCAAGTAGCTTTTTCTAACAGACATGTGTGTGAACTAAGCTGCTTAAGTCTAAACCCACCTGCGGTAGAAGCTCTGTACTTAGAGAGTCTTTTCAGCCGTTTAAGAGGCTTATCTAGGACAGGGTACATAAGGAGTGAAACGCCCCTGTCACCAGTCACACTTTCTCCACCCGCCCTTCATCTTCGTAGCATCGTCCACTCTACGCTCGCTCAGCACGTTACGATGGTTAGTTCTGCTATTTTCTTTGTTTATGAAAGTGTTGACGCTACAGAGCATCGAAACCCTCTCGAAATGAGTCCAAGAAAGAAAAAGCAACTCCCACTTGAAGCAAGAAGAGAAACGGTGCCCTATGATGCATGTGAGGTAAAGAAACATTGGAAGGACGTCACCAAGGAGCAATGGATAGAAGCATGCTTCAACTTCATCGGAACAGTAGTTTCATTTGGACAGAGGGAGAAGATTTTGTTAGAGCTATTTTTCTTAGCTCCGTATACTTGGCCTGACTGTGGTGAAATTCCTTCAAGTTTGTCAGTCTTCGCCATACAAGTTATCAACTCCTTGAAGGAGCTTCGATATATGCAAGGCACTCAGGAGGAGATTGTCAAGAAAATGACGGAATTCGAAACAGGCGAAGACACAATATGGTGCGAGGAGACGACATATGCGGACGATGATCTGGAGTCCATCATTTGTAGTCCGTTGGAACATTATGTTAAAGACTTTGAGGACATGCTAGACAGCACTGAGATGAACCCGAAAGAGAGATCCCTTACTGCACAGAAAGAGGCCAAAGCTGTGTTGGAAAAGCACAAGTTTGGTCAAGGATTCACTCTTCAAAGCAGCTGTGTGAGTGTGATAAAAAGTCTTGTGTTGAAACATTCAGACATGAAGTTTTCGCGTGCTGTCGACACACTTCCTTTGCCTGAACTGATGATGAACATGATCGACCCTATGGTACCAACACGTTTCGACTCTGCCAATTGTCCCATGTATAAAATGGTTTCAAGTTTTGCCCGTGGCCGATGGCTAAACGATCCACTGAAGTCAGAAAACCTCCTTGATTTAATCAATTGACTAAATGTATTTTCTCATACTAGTATTAGTAGCATTAGTAATAGCGGCTACTCAGTCTCGTGCAGCACAAGCAGCAGTATCTGTCAGCGGCATCCGTGACATCGTCAGCAGCAGCAGCAGCAGCTGCACAAGCAAAAGACAAACACCGTAGTCTCCTCATCCAGACCTCCGCTAGTAGCGCTCTATAAGCGCAAGCAGTGGCTGTGAACCCCCTCCTCCCGCCGTACACACGGGTAAATATCAGAGTCGGCCAATGTCGCCAATACTACTCTCATACAAGGGTCAGGCGCTGCTGACCTATAATAGATGAGTCAAGGACTATTCTACTGAGGGTCAGGCTACGCCGGAAATTCAATAACAAGCTGGACTTTGGCAAATTTGCTTGAAAGTCTGGCCAGCAAGAGTCCGGCATACTCTCCCAAGAGTTCAGCATTGCCAGACTATGGCATGAGGATCCCGCATGGTCAGACTTTCAAAAGCAAGTTTGCCAAACTCCAGCTTTTTATTGAATGTCCGGCGTAGCCTGACCCTCACTAGAATAGCCCTTGACCCATCTATTATAGGCCGGCCGTGCCTGACCTTTGTCTGAAGGTAGAATTAGCGCTATTGGGTGCCTCTGATGTTTGCCTGTGTGTAGTCAAACCTCGCCTGAGAGAGACATACTTCAGAAAGAAAAGAAAGCGGCGTGAGAAGGTGACGGGATCCCAAGTGTCAACCCTAAGACTTACATTTGCTACGATCAAATCAGCGGCACCGGTGAAAGAAAATCTCAAAAAAAGTGTACAGAAGTAGTCGTCTTCTTAAATGTTTTCGAAAACGAAAAACTCTCCTTGCGGTAAATATAAATTTCAAAAGTGGTACGAACCAAAAATGGCCACTTACACCATAGAGAAAGATGACGTGCGCTACTTGTATTATAAGCGTCGCGTGCATTCTAACGGTGTGACAACGAGTCCTTTAAAATATGAAAAAGTGTGTTATTGATTGATTGAGCGCATCTTTTCAAAAATAGAGTGTTATTAGAATTGAAAAAAAGAAAATAAAAAAATAAAATAAAATTATTGTTGTGTTTATTTTCATACGTCTTCTTTTATTAGTAAGTAAAACAAATATAACAATTAACTAGCGTGTCCTCTTAAAGTGACACTTCCTCCGGTCGCTGCTGAATCGTCTAATTAAGGTATGTGTCGTCGTCACTTCTAGTCACGTGACTCATCAGGTCACTTCCGGTCGCGTGATCCTAAAATCGATCACTTCCTAAACAAAATTAAATTAAGAGACACATTTCTTCATGACCCAACCAATCAGAGGTCTCCATTTGACCAGAAGTAGGCCCCTCATTTGCATAAATGGGTCACTTCCGGTGTACCAGCCAATCAGAAGCCTCTAACTAAGTCAAGGTCGCTTGACGTCACTTCCGGTATGCCCTTATATGTACATGTGAAGGTCACATGACGTCACTTCCGGTATGCCCTTATATGGGCGTGTGACGTCACATGACGTCACTTCCGGTATGCCCTTATATGGGCGTGTGACGTCACTTCCGGTCAAATGGAAGCCTCTGATTGGCTGAGTCATGACCTTGACCTCTAACTAGGTCAAGGTCACGTGACGTCACTTCCGGTATGCCCTTATATGGGCATGTGACGTCACTTCCGGTCAAATGGAGGCCTCTGATTGGCTGCATGTCGATTGAGTAATAAACAGTACTTAACTATAGTCCCGTTCCGATACATACTATACTACTAGTCTTCTTTAAATTACATTATCACTCAATATGCTTTTTTCTTCCCATGGTTTAAGGTTTTAGTCACACCACAGAAGAAGGATGGGGTGTATCCCCTGAGTACGATACGAGGTGTATGGATTGGGATCAGGGTTTTAGATGTAATAAAAAAGCAAAAATGGATCATATATACCATGACGCTAATGTACCACCCTGTAATGCTGAGTACACGTTAGAGAAAGGAAACGTATAAATTTGTCATGATATTATCAAAAATATCAAAAAAAAAGTGTGAAGATGATGAATATTCTGATTGCTAGAGTAGCCCTTTAAATTTAAATAAATAAATTAGAGTAGGCCTACATTGAAAGAATATAAACCTGCCTCGAATATGATTTAGATTAGATTAGATTTTTATTTGGCAAATATATCTCATACAATAGATGGGAGTTTTTCAATAAATGCCAATGAGGTTACTAGCTGCAGTCACCCCATACAGGACGACTCTACCATTCAAGTAATGGTAGAAACACAAGCAGTTCTCCCGTATGGCCAATAGGTGAAAACTCTGTCTCATTCGGTTCAGACACTGTGTTCTCCAATATTCATATGGGAGAACAGTTGTGTATCTATGTACACCTGTCCCATCTCCCTCTCTCTCTCTCTCTCTCTCTCTCTCTCTCTCTCTCTCTCTCTCTCTCTCTCTCTCTCTCTCCCTCCCTCTCTCTCTCCTCCCTCCCTCTCTCTCTCCCCCTCCCTCCCTCCCTCCCTCCCTCCCTCCCCTTCCTTCCTTCCTTCCTTCCTTCTTTCCTTCCTTTCTTTCTCCCTTCCTTCCTTCCTGCCTTCTGACCATCTTCTATTTACGTCTTCCCTTTCTCTCCTTGCTTCATTGCTTTGTGGCTTTATTGCTTCTTTCCCTCCTTCCTGCTTCTTTCCTTTCCTCCTCCTTTCCTTCCTTCTTTTCCTCCTTTATCCTTCCCTCTCCCCTCCCTATTACCCCTCCTTCCTTCCCTCTTTAATATTCTCCTGTCTTTCCCCCTGTCTCCCTTTGCAGGTTCTCCTCCTTTCACTGTCCCTCTCCTTCCTTCCTTCCTTCCTTCCTTCCTTCCTTCCTTCCATCCGTCCTTCCTGCCTTCTGACCATCTTCTATCTTTCTTTACTTCTTTCTCTGCTCCCTTCTTCACTTCCTTACTTACCCTTGGTCCCTCTTGTTGCCAACAAAGTAAGCTAGCAAGATTTTATTTTTTAAATATGAATAGAAAAACAGGTTTTTTTCCTCTCTCTCTGTATACACCTAACCAAGTATTTCACCCTATGACCTATGGTAGAAACTATGAAATTGACATACTGAGGCTAGATAATGTTGTTCTACCATCCTCCAATGGTAGAAAACAAGGTTTCCCTATGTATATACCTAACCATGTATTACACCCTATGAGCTATGGTAGAAATGAAGACTTTGACATAATGAGCCTAAGCAATGTTGTTCTACCATCTTCTTTTGGTAGAAAACATTTTTTCTCTATTTATATATCTAGCAGTGTATTTCACCCATGACCTATGGTAGAAACAAAGCATATGACATTCTAGCACTAAAAAATGTTGTTCTACCTTCTCTCAATGGTAAATAAAGGGGTTTTCTCTGTATGTACCTAACCACGTATTTTACCCTATGACCTATGGTAGAAATTAGAAATTTTACATAATAAGCTATATAAAGTTGTTCTACCATCATTTTATGGCAGATCACAGTGTTTCTCTATTTATATATCTAGCTGTGAATTTCACTGTATGACCTATGGTAGAAACAAAGCAGTTGATAAAAGCCCTGCTAGCACTAGACAATGTTGTTCTACCATCTTTCAATAGTAGAAAAAGGGGTTATCTATGCATGTGACTAACCATGTATCTCTCCCAATGGAAGAAAACAAGGTTTCTATCTGTATATATACTTAACTGTGTATTTCACCAGTTCTACCATCTTCTAATGGTAGAAAACAGTGTATCTCTATTCATATATCTAGCTGTGTATTTCACTGTTATGACCTATGGTAGAAACGAAGCAGTTGACATATTAGCACTAGACAATGTTGTTCTACCATCCCTCAATGGTAGATAACAGGGGTTCTCTATGTATGTACCTAACCATGTAGTTCACCCTATGACCTACGGTAGAAACTATGAAACTGATATAATGAGCCTAGAGTTTTTTTTCTACCATCTTCTAATGGTAGAAACTATGTTTCTCCATTCATATATTTAGCCGTGTATTTCACTGTATGACCTATGGTAGAAACAAAGCAGTTGACATACTAGCACTAGACAATGCTGTCTACCATTCCTCAATGGTAGAAACTAAGGAGTTAATATGCTACTACTAGAACAGATCTTTCTACCATCCTATAGAGGTAGAAAACAGAGTCTCTTATATATAATGCCCGACCACATCGTTCACCCTATGATCCATACGGTAGAAACATTGCTGTTGATATCATAGTAATTGACCAGATCTCTCTACCATTTCATGTGGTAGAGTCTATAATGATACCCAACTGGTCACCTAAGATCTAGGGTGGAATGGTATGCAGTTTACATATTATACTACTAGACCAGATTGTTCTACAATTTCATAGTGGTAGAAAACCATATGTATGATGCTCAGCTGTTACAGCTATAGTAGAAACCAAGCAGTTGACATATTACCCAAACCAGATCGTTCTCCCATCTCATAGTAGTAGAAAACAGAGTCTCTCGATATTTTGCCCAACCATGCCATAGAGACTAAGCAGTCAACATAATTATTTACTACTGACAATAGTAGAAAAGAGGGTCTCTCTATTTATATATCTAATGGTGAGTTTAACCCTATGACCTATGGTAGAAATTAGGAATTTGACATTTTGGCACTAGATTTGCGTTCTACCATCGGGAGATGGTAGAAAAGAAGGTTTCTCTATATATATACCTAACCCTGTATTTCACCCTATGACGTTGGGTAGAAACCAAGAATTTTCAGAAATTACACTAGATAATGTTGTCCTACCATCTCCCAATGGTAGAAAACCATGTGTGTCTATATATAGGCTTAGCCACCTGTTTCATCCATGCACTGTGGTAGAGAGTTATCAGTTAATATACTAGTGTAGGGGTTTACTACTAATGCAAACCATATACATACTACATATATCCTATATCACTTAGTTTGGGTCTGGTTCGGGTTGCCTAGATGGCTCATGCCATATTCCACCCACTTCGGGTCCAGTCGTCTTGAACCTATCCAGGCCTATGCCCCACCAATGGTTGATCAGACATAGTTTCACCTATCTTCTAATGGGAGAAACCCATGGTGCCCATACAATAAACTTGGGCATTGGTTTCTCCAATCTGCTAATGGGAGAAATCCTATATCACTTGATACCAATACAAAACACTAGATGGCAGCACAACCAGAAGGATGACAATGTGCCATGTCCCCTAGTATCACTATATCTCTGCTGTTTGCTCTGTATCTAGACTATTTTAGAATATGAACTGCTGTCATATGATGCTCTACATCTTATATTATATAGAATTCATATGACCAGAACTTATCTTTGTATATATTTTAGATTAAATCCATAACAGCCCACCACAGTGCTAATCCCCATAGAGAAATCTAGATGGCCATAATTTCTTAAATATAATCTAAATTTAGATAGTTAGTCATTCATATGATTCCTGATTACAAATAATATTTGGTGCAGTCAGGGAAATTAATGAAATGATGGGTTATATAAGAAAATTGGCCCATTGTTTGCCTTCTGCTTGTGCTGCCACCTAGTGTTTTGAACTGGTACTAAGTGGGCATAGGGTTTCTCCCATTAACGGATCAGAGAAACCAATGCCATATCATACATTTGAAGCTGCTATTTGGCCCTTTCTATTCATTCATTCCATCTAACTTCAGATGTGAGTTTCTATGAGTATGATGTAGTTTTAAACCAGAAAAGGTAAAATGCTGTTGCCACCTAGTGGATTATGAAAGCACTAATGGCTCTTTCTCATGACTGGTCGTCATTTTGGCTCAAATTGCCTAATATTTTAACTTCAGAGTAGATAAAAATCATTTTGCCTATGTATTATAGTATAGCTATTGGACCAACTATCATTGGTATAAAAAGAAATGTCATAAGGGTTTTGGTCAAGGTCAAGGTCAAGGTCAAAGGTCAAAATTGAAATAGATCCAAGTTAAAAGGAATATTTTACTTTGAGCTTTACTATATTGAGACGATGAACACCTCATTTTGACCAATAGTCACAAATGATTTGGTTGACCTTGGTGAAGGTCAAGGTCACATTTACAGGTGTCAAATCAGCCAAAAGTGGTTATTGAATGGAACATGCAACTCCAGGACATTTTAAAGTTGCAACCTTTACTCTACAATGCCCCAAAAGTGTATAAATTATTGTCCTTAGTTTAGATTTAACCTCTCATAAAATTGTCTTTGTGCTGCCACCTAGTGTTTCATACTGGTATCAAGTGAGCTTAGGATTTCTCCCATTAGCAGATCGGAGAAAACAATGCCCAAGTTTATTGTATAGGCACCATAGGTTTCTACCATTAGTGGATGGGAGAAACCAAAGCCCAATTCTTTTGTATGGGGACCGTAGGTTTCTCCCATTACCAAATAGGTGAAACTATGTCAATGCTTAAAACTTGGTTTTCAATTATTCCCCTTTAACAAAATTTGTATTTTAACAAAATATCGTAATGATTGCAAAAAAAGAGTTCATTTTCCTGATACTGGCTACTTTGGTGAGAAAAAGGTTCAAAATAGTGAAAAGACGAAGACGTTTTTAAGTTTTGACTGAAATATATGACAAGACATTTACATAGAGAAACCCTGTTTTCTACCATTGGGAGAAGGTAGAACAACATTATCTAGTGCCAGTGTCTCTCTGTATCTACTATCAGTCATAGGATGAAATACATGGTTAGGTATATACATAGAGATACTCTGTTTTCTATGATTGGGAGATGAGAGAACAATATAATCTGACAGATGTTGACTGCTTAGTTGCTATGTCATGGATGGGAATAATATAAAGAGACTCTGTTTTCTACCACTAATAATGAGATGGCAGAATGATCTGTTCTGTATAGTCTCTATCATAGATCATGGGATAAACAGTTGGGCATCATATAAAAAGACTCTGTTTTCTACGACCTTTTCTGGTAGAAAGATCTAGTGAGGTACTATTATATCAACTGCACCATATGGATCATAGAGTGAACAGTGTGGTCAGGCTTTATATTTTTTACCACTATGAGATGGTAGAAAGATCTGGTCTAGTAGTAGCGTGGTAACTATATAGGTTTACCATAGGTCATAGGGTGTAATACATGGGTAGGTACATACATAAAGAACACATTTTTTCTTCCATTGAGGGATGGTAGAACGAAATTATCTAGTGCTGGTATGTAAACTTCTTGTTTCTACCATAGGTTATACAGTGAAATACATGGCTAGATTATATGAATAGAGAAACACTGTTTTCTACCATTAGAAGATGGTAGAACAATATTTTCTAGGCTCATTATGTCAAATTCTTGGTTTCTACCATGGGTCATAGGGTGAAATACATGGTTAGGTATATACAAAGAGAACCATTTTTTCTACTATTGAGGGATGGTAGAAGGACATTGTCTAGTGCTAGTATGTAAACTTCTTGTTTCTACCATAGGCTATACAGTGAAATACACAGCTAGATATATGAATAGAGATACACTATTTTCTATCATTAGAAGATGGTAGAACAACATTATCTAGACTTATTATGTCAAATTCTTAATTTCTACCATGGGTCATGGGGTGAAAAACATGGTTAGGTACATACATAGAGAACCCTTGTTTTCTGCTATTGAGGGATGGTAGAAGGACATTGTCTAGTGCTAGTATGTAAACTTTTTGTCTCTACCATAGGTTATACAGTGAAATACATGGCTAGATGAATAGAGAAACACTGTTTTCTATCATTAGAAAATGGTAGAAAAACATTATCTAGGCTTATTATGTCAAGTTCTTAATTTCTACCATGGGTCATATGGTGAAACACATGGTTAGGTACATACATAGAGAACCCCTTTTTTTCTACCATTGAAGGATGGTAGAACGACATTGTCTAATGCTAGTATGTAAACTTCTTGTTTCTACCATAGGTTATACAGTGAAATACATGGCTAGATATATGAATAAAGAAACACTATTTTCTACCATTAGAAGATGGTAGAACAACATTATCTAGGCTTATTATGTCAAATTCTTAATTTCTACCATTGGTCATAGGGTGAAATACATGGTTAGGTACATATATAGAGAACCCTTTTTTTCTGCCATTGAGGGATGGTAGAAGGACATTGTCTAGTGCTAGTATGTAAACTTTTTGTTTCTACCATAGGTAATACAGTGAAATACATGGCTAGATGAATAGAGAAACACTGTTTTCTACCATTAGAAGATGGTAGAAAAACATTATCTAGGCTTATTATGTCAAGTTCTTAATTTCTACCATGGGTCATATGGTGAAACACATGGTTAGGTACATACATAGAGAACCCCTTTTTTCTTCCATTGAGGGATGGTAGAAGGACATTATCTATGTCTATTATGTCAAATTCTTAATTTCTACTATAGATCATACAGTGAAATACATGATTCAGTATATACATATAGAAACCCTGTTTTCTAGCATTGGGAGATGGAAGAAAGACACAATCTAATAATGCTACGTCACATTTTTAATTTCTTCCATTAGTCATAGGGTGAAATACATGGTTAGATATTTACATAGATACACCCCGTTTTTTTTACCATCGAGAGATGGTAGAACAACATAAGGCCAAATAAAGTTTCAGATTTACCCTACCTATTTTGATAAAACTCAATGAGGAGGAGAGGGGAGAGAGAAGGAGGGAGGGAGGAAGGAGATAAAGAAGGAGAGAGGGAGAGGGAGGAAGGAAGGGGAAGGAAGGAAGGAAGGAGGAGGGAAGGGAGAGGAAGAGGGTTGATATAGATACACTATTGTTTATCCATAGGTATATGGGAGAACACAGTGTCTGAACCGAATGAGACGATGATTTCTCCTATTGGCCATACGGGAGAACAGCTTGTGTTTCTACCCTTCCTGAACAGGAGAGTGATCCTGCGTGGGGTGCTGCAGTAGAGCTCATGAGTCAATATATGAAGGATAATTCATGACTTGTAGTCATATATGATTTAATGGTCATTTATAGTAGTCCATCGACTATAGATCAAAGGTGGATTCATAGTGAATTATTAGTTGATCAAAACCCTATTAGGGATTACACGATAAGTGGCTCTAAGGGCCTGAGATCACGTATCGTTTATGGAGGCAGACTTCGAGATTGACTACTGTCGTGCGGTTTGTAGTCTGTCTCATAGCCATGCGCCTCTATACTCAGGATTGTTCAGGTAGCAGTCCTTTACTAGACGCTTCAGTTTGAATTTGGGACAGTTGTTTCCTTGAAGCTCAACATGTTGTCCATGTTCCTTGATTTTAGGTACATGCGGACCAGGAGTAGCTTGTTTCTCCGCGTATGTAGATTGCCAATTCTCGCGTCTACATTGGCTAGCCTTGCATCACTATATGGGGAAATATGAGACTTCCCCATTTATAAGTCGGGTCGCTACCCTATTTGAAATCATTATGAGGCTGGGCTTATAAATGGGGAAATACAGCATGTGTGTATCCCACTGGACAAAGACACCAGTTCTGTGCTGAATCATCACTGCAGCACCATTACCCAGGTACTGACTCTCTACCTTAGATTATTATTTTATTTGTTGTACAAATGATGGCGTGACAGACCCTAGTTATACCTACACTCATTACTCTGTGTCATGATGTAATTAATGACACCCACACACACACCCCAGTACCACATGGGTAATTAGTGCAAGAATAATATCAACCCTTTAAGGGGATCCCTTCATACACAGAAAGGGTTGCCAAGGTCTAGGGACTTTCATATGAGATGGGCAGCTTGAGATGCAATGTTCACATACTTTGATTCTAAAACAAATAGACCTGATATAGAATACTCCAGACCCTCACACCAGGAGGGGAAATAGACGTGTGGTATTATGTAACATTGCATATCCAGCTTACCCTACCCTCTCCTCTGAAAGTCCCTGAACGCTTTCTGCATATGAAGGGATCCCTTTAAGGACGGTATGTTGCATTAAAGCATTAAGGCATGATGCATCTGTAATTGAATTGTCGCATACAGTTAATGATAACCTGTAGGGGAAAAAATGATGCTGTGACGTCATCAGAGCAAGTTGCCACCTAGTTCCACACTGGTCAGGTGCTGTATATGGCATTGTTATACAATGAGTACCTCCTCTAGGTTGTATCCATGGACCCTTTTGTCCGTATGGGCTGTGTTGGTTTTAAAAACTATATCATCAGCATCTCGGCTGCAACCCTGCCGATGGCCCTAGACCACATGGACCCTTTCGGGCTTAGCAACATGGGCAGATGGAACATTGGGATTTCTTAAAATCAACATGGGACATGGGGACCCCCCAGACTGGGGATCAGTATACTAAAGACAGGTGGTACCCGCCATCTTTTGATGATGCGCGGTCGCCGCTACCTCACCAAGCCCAGGCGCCCGACCTACACTGGCATCCTATGCCTCACGTTCAGCCGCCTGTGACAGCTCTGCCTCTTTACAATTCCTATGGGCTAAAAGGGTAAAAGTATATGCAAATGAGCAGTTGCGCCCAGAGGTTGCGGCCAGCCGAATCGGTTACTCCCCTGTCTCAACTGCCATCTAGCTGTACACTGGTCCACTGATCTGACTGTAGAGGGCATCATTGCAGTGTGTTCCCCCTCTAGGCTGCACCCCTGCTGCCCCCTGCCGCCACACTGTCCACTGGTCTGACTGTAGGTGGCATCATTGCAGTGTGTTCCCCCTCTAGGCTGCACCCCTGCTGCCCCCTGCCTCCACACTGTCCACTGGTCTGACTGTAGGTGGCATCATTGCAGTGTGTTCCCCCCCTGGGCTGTACCCCTGCTGCCCCCTGCCTCCACACTGTCCACTGGTCTGACTGTAGGTGGCATCATTGCAGTGTGCTCCCCCTCTGGGCTGTACCCCTGCTGCCCCCTGCCTCCACACTGTCCACTGGTCTGACTGTAGGTGGCATCATTGCAGTGTGTTCCCCCTCTGGGCTGCACCCCTGCTGCCACCTAGCTGGTGAAGCTCTCAGACTAAGTAGGTCAGCAGTACAGAATAGCAGACACAGTGCCAGCAGACTGACAGACACATCTACTGTAGACCATATAGTGGTATCTAGTATGTAAGATAGTACAGGCCTAATGTAAGGACAGGTGAGTCTGTTTATAATAGTTCACCCTGCCATGGTACTGAGTAATACTCAGCCCCCTCAGTGAGTCTCAGTCAGCACCAGGCTCTGATCAATATGCTGCTTCAGCTGTGTCTCCTCTACTGCCTAGGTCTCCCCCTCACTGTCACTTCCTGTACTCACCCCTCCCCCCTCTCCCCTCCCCATCACAGCCTAGCCTACCTGTCCCCTATCTAGTAGATCTCCCCCTACCCAACATATCCCCATCATTCCCCTTACCTACCCCTACCCAACCTCCCCTCCATGACCATATCACTCCTCTTGTTGGCCGGCGACGGAGTCCCCGGCCATGGTTATGGAGTTCACTTTTCCGTAAGGTTTCAACAGGAACTGCGCGTCCATAGGATTAGCATTGGCTCGTTTGCTTTTTGCACCCTATATACACAGGCTCTATGGTCTCCCACCCTTCAGCACTGCACTCCGCTGTCCGCTGGCCAGAACCTTGCGGCTCTATGGTCTCCCACCCTTCAGCACTGCACTACGCTGTCCGCTGGCCAGAACCCTGCGTCGTCAGCCTAACCTGCACCACCTTACAGGCAAACACTCTATTATAACCCACAATGCACTGCTCATTCCGGTCTACTGAGCTTTCAATGGTACGATGTTGTTCACACATACTGCCACACACTGCTAACACCTTAATGACCCTCACCTCCCAGCTTTCTGAGAGCTCCGTGACCAAGGTCTGTGGCTCACCTGCAGTACCTCACACACATAGTCGTACAGGAATGCCAAAGGGTAATTATTGGACAGGCGGCTCCACCCTCCACACACTAGCAGTACATACCGCGACAGGTGTGCCCATAGCCACGATGTTGTACACAGGTCTGACCTACTCTATTATTGGCATTATTGTCTGGTGTGCATATATATGTAGCACTATGGAGTGCGGGTAAAGGTAATTAAAATCTGAGTCTCTCTCTTTGGGTAATGGATAAGGTCGGCATGATGCTTGAATAAATTCATGCCTTTTGCTGTCATGATGCATGAATGCAGCCCTGGGGAATAATTCTACTCAGTATTAACCCATTAAGGGCTGCATAGTGTATTATTATGCCGTATTCCATTTGTGGTTATGATGCTGCTAATTACTCCCACCCGCCCTGCATAGGTGCCATGGTTAATTTAGCCAGACCTGGCCACGGGTGAGAGCTGATAACTACCCTTTGTCTTTCCTGTACGACTCTATGGTATCCTACTGTAAACATGTACTGACCTGGCGTGTGAGGCTATATATGTGCTGAGGTACTGCAGGTAAGGGTGTGAGAAACTACCTTGGCCACGGGGCTCTCAGAAAGCTGATAACGACAGGTCCCCGGGCAGGTGAGGGTCATTAAGGTGTTGGCAGTGGGTGATGGATAAGGTTGGCATGATGCTTGAATGAATTCATGCCCTTTGCTGTCATGATGCATGAATGCAGCCCTAGAGAATAATTTAACTCTGTATTAATCCTTTAAGGGCCGCATAGTATACCTTTTCAAACTAACCCTTTGACGTCAGCATGATGCTTAAAGTGAACAGCTATGCATTCATGCATCATGCCTTCTTTACACTAACCCCTTAAGGACAGCTTCTGTGAACTAACCCTTTAAGGACAGCACACTGCTTTAACTACACAGTGATACATTCATGCATAATGACTTCTCTACACTAACCCTTTAAGGACAGCGCAGGACTCTTACATATTAACCCTTGATTCATTCATGCATCGTGACTCTTAGACAATAACCCATTAATGATGGCATAGTGCTTCAATTGGATAGTGATTCATTCTTGCATCATGACGCTTACATATTAACCCTTTAAGGATGGCATAGTACTTCAACTGGACAGTGATGCATTCATGCATCAAGACTTCTGTAGACTAAACCTTTAAGGACACCACAGTACATCAACTAGACAGTCATGCATTCATACATCATGACTCTTAGACAATAACCCTTCAATGATGGCATAGTGCTTTAACTGGATAGTGATTTATTCTTGCATCATGACTCTTACATATTAACCCTTTAAGGATGGCATAGTACTTCAATTAGACAGTGATGCATTCATGCATCATGATTTGCATCATGGCTTCTGTAGACTAAACCTTTAAGGACGCTACAGTACATCAACTAGACAGTGATGCATTCATGCATCATGACTCTTAGACAATGACACTTTAAGGGTGGCATAGTGCTTCAACTGGACAGTGATTTATTCATGCATCATGACTCTTACACAGCAACCCTTTGAGGACGGCATAGTGATTCAACTGGACAGTGATGCATTCATGCATCATGACTTTTAGATAATAACCCTTCAATGAAAGCATAGTATATTGGATAGTGATTCATATATGCATCATGACTCTTACACAACCCTTTAAGGATGGTATAGGGCTTTAACTGGATAGTTATTCATTCTTGCATCATGACTCTTACATATTAACCCTTTGAGGATGGCATAGTACTTCAACTGGATAGTGATGCATTCATGCATCATGACTTGCATCATGACTTCTGTAGACTAACCCTTTAAGGACGGCACAATACTTCAATTGCACATTCATGCACTCATGCATCATGACTCTTAGACAATAACCCTTTGAGGACAACCCCCCCCCCTCCGCCCTGTGCTGCAATCATGCTCCAGTAGTGCATCAATTATAATTATAGACTAATATATGTGATCCAGAATCCTTGATGGAAGCCGGCCAGCACACCTATGGTGTGGATTTCGTAGATCCTATACCTTTAAATCCTAGTTAGGGGGGGGGGGGGGATCCAAGTGCCACGCCATCTAGTGAGTAGTAGAGGCACAAAATGACAATACTCATCTGTCTGTCCAACTCACCATGTCTGAGAAAATGCTGTAATACTACAGCATTTGACAACTAACTAATGATATATCCATATTAAAATGACCCCCTACCTATCATACCTCTACCTATCATACCCCTACCTATCTCCCTACCTATCATACCCCTACCTATCCCTCTACATATCCCCCTACCTATTACCCCCTACCTATCCCCCTACCTATCATCCCCTACCTATCACCCCCTACCTATCCCCCTACCTACTATAATCCTACCTATCATACCCCTACCTATCCCCCTACCTATTATACCCCTACCTATCCCCCTACCTATCAAACCCCTACCTATCTCCTTACCTATCATAGCCCTACATATCCCCCTACCTATCCCCCTACATATCCCCCTACCTATCCCCCTACCTATCCCCCTACCTACCCCCCTACCTATCACAGCCCTACATACCATACCCCTACCTATCCCCTACCTATCATACCCCTACCTATCCCCCTACCTACTATCCCCCTACCTACTATCCCCTACCTATCATACCCCTACCTATCCCCCTACCTACTATCCCCCTACCTATCATACCCCTACCTATACCCCTACCTATCATACCCCTACCTATCATACCCCTACCTATCCCCCTACCTATCATACCCCTACATATCCCCCTACCTATCCCCCTACATATCCCCTACCTATCCCCCTACCTATCCCCCTACCTATCACAGCCCTACCTACCATACCCCTACCTATAATACCCCTACCTATCATACCCCTACACATCTCCCTACCTACATATCCCCCTACCTATCTCCCTACCTATCCCCCTACCTATCACAGCCCTACCTACCATACCCCTACCTATAATACCCCTACCTATCATACCCCTACACATCTCCCTACCTACATATCCCCCTACATATCCCCCTACCTATCCCCCTACCTATCCCCCTACCTATCATACCCCTACCTATCCCCCTACCTACTATACCCCTACCTATCATACCCCTACCTATCCCCCTACCTATCATACCCCTACCTATCATACCCCTACCTATCCCCCTACCTATCATACCCCTACCTATCTCCTTACCTATCATACCCCTACATATCCCCCTACCTATCCCCCTACATATCCCCCTACCTATCCCCCTACCTATCCCCCTACCTATCACAGCCCTACCTACCATACCCCTACCTATAATACCCCTACCTATCATACCCCTACACATCTCCCTACCTACCTATCCCCCTACCTATCCTCCTACCTATCCCCCTACCTATCACAGCCCTACCTACCATACCCCTACCTATAATACCCCTACCTATCATACCCCTACACATCTCCCTACCTACATATACCCCTACCTATCCTCCTACCTATCCCCCTACCTATCACAGCCCTACCTACCATACCCCTACCTAACATACCCCTACCTATAATACCCCTACCTATTCCCATGCACACAGGCCCGTAGCCATGGATTGACACATAATGTCTGTCTGCCCCTCACAGCTCCACATACATGAAAAGTCCATAAAATGTCTAACATATCCAACTACCTATCTGTCTCGTCCCTGTTCCTATATATAAATATAGTTCACCTAAATACCACCAATCTCTGTCTTCTACTTTTCTACTTACAGATTGACCAGGACATGATCTGATAGAAACAGAGGGAGAAAAGAGAGAGAAACGAGCTTGAACTGCAGATTCAAGGTTTTCAATAGTCTTGTTAAATCACATTTTATTAGTTCAGAGATCTCACTCACCTACTGAAAGCTCAAGATGGCAGGGAGTGGTGGGTGTGAGCTGGGTGTGGATGATTTAGACGACTCAGCTGACTGCATCGACTTGTCAGCTTGGACAAATTCCAAAGACTCAGACTCCCATCAGAAGAGGTCTGACATCATCCACAAGCTCATCCAAGATGGCCGCCTGGACCAGCTGAGGACCCTGGCGGCAGGTGGTTGGGATGTGAACGAGGAGTTGATCGGTTACAACGGGATTCAGCCTCTGTACCATGCAGTCACATGTAGCCGTAGAAATGAGCGGGGCTTGGATATCGTGGAGCTGCTGTTGGGGCATGGAGCTCAGCCTAATGTGGCACACAAGGTGTCTGTAGTGGGGTGTGAGGGGTGTGAGGGGGTACTGCGGACTGGTCTACATGAAGCAGCAAGACTGAGGTGGGTATATATCCAATGTGTCCTCAAAGTGGTCCAAACTGCAGAGTCGCGTGTGCCATAGTTCAGTGTATGTTGTAAATTTCCTTAATAAAAAATAAAAGTCTAAAAGGAATACACATTTAAATCTTACTTAAATGTCTTCCGAACACTGTAACAGTATGATATTTAGAGAATAGGGGTAAATCAAATGTCATCACTGGATATTGAATAGGTCAGAAAGCGACCAAATATTGCCCAACTATGGGCTTTTTCTATTTGCATGAAATCGGAGGAAATAAGAAGGAGTGGATTAGATAGAAAGTTATGTATATTATTTGTGAACATTCTAACTCATTATTAGGGAATTTATTTTTTGTGTTTAAGGTGCACTGAGGTGGTGACGATGCTGCTAGCTGCCGGGGCTGACTGTACACCACAGGGATCAGAAAACCCACTCATGTTGGCTCTACTGGAAAAACACTGCCCAGCTCAACTCATCGAAGTGCTGCTGAAACATGGGGCAGATCCAAACTATCACAAGACAGACGAGGAAAGTCCATTACTCTCTGCCATCACTAATCTGTCCACAGAGAAAGCAGACCACTTGAAGATTGTCACACTTCTGTTGGGGCACGGTGCAAACCCAGATGTAGCACACAGGGTTAAGATCAGAGTATGTAGAGAACTCCAATCGGTGCACAGGTCTGCCTTACAAGAGGCAGCTGAACGACCCTGGACGGGCGCAGTGAAGCTGCTTCTTGATGCAGGTGCTAAGTGTACAACATCTGACGGGTTACAAAACCCACTGGCTCTAGCCTTGAAGTCCTACAGGTGTGAGGTAGGCCTCATCGAGCTGCTGCTGAAACATGGCGCGGATCCCAATGAGCACGATGATCAACTTGACAACATCCCCTTGTTTGCTGTACTTAATAACGGCATGCATCATGCCTCACCGGATGCTGCAGCTGCCATCATCCAGCTCCTGTTGGAACATGGTGCCGACCCTAACGTGTCATACAGGGAACACAGCAGGATGTATCCAGACGTGGTGTATGAACCCAGGACTGCCCTGCATGAGGCTGCACTGAGAGGCCGGACTGCCGCAGTGAAGCACCTGCTGGATGCAGGGGCTAAATCTGACATACATGAAAACCCGCTAGCACTGGCCATACGTAAACATGACTGTCCCGCTGAGCTCATCCAGCTGCTCCTACAGCACCGTGCAGACCTACATTATGTGGAGACTAGAGACATCATGGACGAGCCCAGACCATTGCTACACCGACTGACGCAGTACACCTACTGCCGCTCTCGCCGGTTTCTGCAGCAGTCCCTAGACCTGTACTTCCAGCATGGAGGCGGTGTTAACGTGGGGGATGGGGAGGGGAGGACCGCCCTGGAGTGTGCCATCAGAGAGGACATGCCCACTAACACCATCCGCTGGCTGCTCAGGCACGGGGCGCACTCAGTGCTCAGGTTTACTCTACTTAAGGGGCACTTCATGCCGTACCAGTGGGGCCGGTCTCCTGACACGCCCCTCCTGCTGCTGCAGGCTGGTATGAGGGTCTCACACGGAGCACACACACAGCTCAGTAACATGGTGACGGCCGCCAGAGCCGCCCTGTGTAAGGGTGCTGGGGGACGGACGTTACGGACAGACTTGACGTTCATTAAACGTATAGAAGGTATGTGGGAGGAGTTAGAGAGGGCAGAGCAGGAGGAACTTGCCAGGAACCAGCGGGAGTCAACCTCCCCGGAGTACTGCCCCCAGCAGGTGGGTGACTTGCAGGAGTTCAGTGACAAGTCCCTGCACGTTTACCCAGAGGACGAATCTCCCGGTGTACAGATATGGCACATGTGGTTTGACCAGATTAAGGGAATTCAGGAGTTCCTGAGTGAGCCCCAGTCCCTGCAGTGGTACAGCCGGCGCTGTGTGCGGGAGAACCTGGTGTCCCTGGCGCCTTCAGTGGTGAGACGTCTCTGTGTACCGGCCAGACTGAAACGCCTCATACTGTGTCATGAGTTATGAGCTCCCTGTTGAGTCATTCCAATTTGATTACTTAAAGATGGTGATTGATTGATTGATGATTGATTGACAGCCCCCCTAAAACAATGGCCATCCCATTAACACTTGGGCACAGAGGTGTGTACAGTGGTCAGCTGTTGGTAGGTGTGAGTGCTCTACACACACACCCCTATACCCTCCCCCATGCCAAGAAAGCTGTGAGATCTCGCCAAAGGAGCGAGAAATCTTGCCAAAGGAGCGAGATTTGGTGTCCTACAAGATGGCTGCCTCCATCCAGAGGCTCCACTGGGGCATCGTGTTGGAGCCTAATAGGGCGGCCTGGATAGGTCAAAGTGTTCAGTTTGGTCTTTGATCATATTGACTGTATAATCTAGGTGCGTTGTTTTTTCCATACCATTTATATTATATACATATTAATTGGATTAATCAATATGGATATATATAGGGTAGGTTCACCCTAAGTCAAACTCATACCTTGAGTCAACCACTTTTGTCATGAAATTGCAAGTTCAGTATGAATCTGGTGACAATAAGCTCCTACTGATTTAAGAATTGAAGTGTTTTCCAAATATATACTGCACATTGCATCAGCATCATCACTCTTTTTCATACTGTAAAATCAGTCAGAAGTACCACTGTTTGACCTGTTTTGGCAAACAGAGAATGAAAATCTCTCCACTGTTCATACTCTTTGGTAGTTGATTTGAAGTGTTTGTCTCTTTCATACACAGTGTCAATCAGTTTTGTGAGCTGGATATGTATCTAAATTACACAAATCATGTCTTCATTGAGCAAAATTAATTTCCTAAATTACATTTAGGACTGATTTCATAAGGTATACCCATTTTACCTTAAGTCAGCCATGAATTTACCCTAAGGCAGCCACCTCATACCTTAATTCAGCCATAAGATTTTCTTCTCTGGAATCTCCCCTGGAATTCTCTCACCTTGAATTCATGTCTAAGAACATTCCCCCTACCCTTGTGAAAATCTCCTCCTGCCAGAATACCCTCTTCTACTACAGGGTTAAGTAAAGCAGGCCTACTTGTGTAGTGTATAGAGGGCAAGGGTGAAACGTAAAAAGAGGGGGGGAAGGGGGTGAGGGGGCAGAGCCCCCGACATACTCAATAGAACTCCATACTGCATGTCTATAATGTTATATTTAGTCCTCATTGCTCATACAAGTAATATTTATATGTATTGATGGCTCATAATGCTATTGTATTCAACTGAGGTACAGTACTGACTTTATATTGATTATTCCATATTCAATAAATCGTTTTCTTCTCTATTGTTAGTTGTAACATATTGACATATGATGCATGCATTCATCCATTGATGAAAATCAGAAAATAACTGGTTCATTCCACATATTTCTGGTGTTTGAAATATGGCTGACTCAAGGTGCATTTCGGCTGACTTAGGGTGAAAAGGGGCAATTCTGAATACTCTGATAAATCATGGAATTAAATACTGGAAACTGATGTACAACATTGTAAAACACCATGAAAGTTACTCTCCAGAGCAATACCTTAAGTTTGGTCCAATTTTGAAGGATATGCACAAATAACTCTAGGAGCAATTAGACCTAATAGGTAGCTCATGAAAAAACATGAATCAGACCGGTTGAAAGTGGTGAATCTACCCTATATATATATATACATACATACATATTAAATAATTATAAATATGGGTAATGCCGACTCAAAATATTTTTGGGGCACCATTACCAATGGGGTGGCCTTGAGAAAAAACAAACAAAAAAAACACAACATGTGACCTCTGACTGGTCCAAGTCACATCTTCCAATTTAATTTCAAAAAGGTTCAATTTATCTTAAACCAAATTTGGATTAATATGAGAAGTAAGTCTGGGAAAATAAAGGAATAAAATGTGTGGGCACTGCCCTGGAGCTTTTCTATACTAGCCATTAGAGGTTTGACAATGGTTATTTGAATTTCAAATGTTAAAGTTTTTAAAACTGACACCTAGTCTACAACTTACTACAATGGTAAAAGCAGGTGGACCAAATATTGAAAGTGAAATGGAAAATAATGGAAGAGAAATTGAAATTAAATTGAAATTGAATAAAACAACACAAAAGTTATACATTGTAAAAAATGTTCTCTTTAATGTTAGGTAGGACAATGTTTTACTTTGACTATCTGTAATCCTATTTGAGTATTTCAGGAAGACTCCCGGCGCCAGGCCCGTAACTAGCCCTCTTTGCGGGGAGGTTCGTTTCCTGATAAGGTGGAGCTAGATGAATTTAATTGTGGAACTTGTCGGAATTCTCATTGAAAAATATGCATATTTGTGCACAAAAGCATAATCATAATGAGTCATGTAACGGAATGGATCATACCTTCATCACTTACTGTCGAAAGCCCTTGATAATTGTCTGATTTATAAGCCGTAAAAAATGGCATGTAGCTATTTTTTTCCATTTTCAGGGCAGCTAGGGGGGACATTTTAGCTCAGAGCTGTGGGGGGGGGGGGGTTGTTTGAAACAACAACCCCCCTAGTTATAGGACTGGGCGCTTATACAAAAGCTACACTACCAAGGCCAGGTGCATTATTGCGCAGAAAATATGAAAGAAATGAAAAAAAACGCATGGAAATTCTCATTATTGAATTGACCCTGGTTGCCCACAGGGGGTCTGGGCACTAACGAGCGCTTTCAGCACATTTCCCCTGAGTATAGAAGTACATTGGTATAATAGCCGCAAGACAACAAGACAAGGGGCTCAGGGCTGAAACATCCTCAACCATGATGCAGTCTATAACCCTCTAGGGGCCGCATAGTGCTTTAATGTGCTATGCCCTGAGTCGTGAATGTAGCCTTGGCAAGTCTACAACTAGTACTGGCTATCAGTATGGTCGATGATATAAGGCCTAGGAGGCACTGGAGCTGGTTCCGGCGGTATGCACTGATAAACGACGATACTAGTAGGCTGGATACAAGTGTGTCCCTGGAAGTGATGGTAACCCAGGGACAAGGTACCAGTCAGGATGTGTCTAATTAGTGTCTGCAACCGCACCCAGCGAAATTTTAAATGGCGGACCCTATGGATATTACTCTACAGGCCTATACAGTCTATGTATGTCATTAGTATGGGAGGGAAGGGAGTAAAGGTCACAAGTCTACAATAACTCTGCACTAGGTTGGCAATCTTTAGCTCCCCCCCCCCCCCAGCCCCAGCCCCACCCACCCCCCTGCCCCTCCCCCTTGTGCAGGTAACTCTACCCGTTACCATAACAACGTCAGGCATCCCGTCATGCATCTTCCTGTTACCGCGGTGCCTGATGGGTAACACGACACCCGCCCCCTACCGGCTACCTGCCGCGCTATAATGACGTCATCAATTCCGCGAGATCCCGCGAGGTTTGACGAGACGAGATCCTGTTGGATCCACCGTGAAGATCTACCATCATTTATCATTTTTTTAAATTAATTCTGTTATTTTTGTTGTTGTTGTTGTGGCTTTTGTTGTTGTGCCTTATGCCTAGAGTCTTACCCTTTAATAAGTGAAGGTTGTAACGACTTTCCTCCAGAATAAATGATAATTCAGAGAAAAAAAGAAGACGGCATCTTTGATGTGCTATTGCATTTGACATACTTTTTTTATACATCATGCCAACCCTGTGGGACTGATGCACTCCCGACAGGTCGTCATGATGCACACATGAAGTGGAGTATCTCGCTGTTCCTGCAGCGTTGGTGCATCATGACAATAACTTTAAACATGGAGGAAATATGGAAGCATGTGCCTGGGGAATCATTCAGGTGACAAACGCACAAAAAGGGTTCTTGAGTGACAGCTACAGTGAGTAGAAACGTCACATTAATAATGAATGTAACCCCTAATGGGAGCCAGGCTAAAGTGCCGTCTGGGATTAAGGACGGCAATATATCCTGAAAGTGGTTCAGAGACAGGAAGTATGACGGGATGGGGCCGGAACACCGATACAATACATGTACTGCCCGGATGACGGTAGACATCTGATATCGAGTTACCCCACTAAGGACAGCATCATGCCTATGGCGCGTAACTCGCAGCAACTGTGAGTAACTCACCAGCGCTGCATTGGTGCATCACGCCGACCCTTCCGTATCCATGTAGGCCTATACCCTGCCATGGCTGAGTCTGCATTCATGCACCATGATGACACAGGGCAGAGTGCATTAACGCATTATGCGGCACTTAGAGGATCAGGATTAGGGTTCAGGTGCTTTTTACAGGATCAGTGCTGAAAGTGCTGACAGGTATCACCTCGCGTGATGAGGGGCGATACGATACGATACGATAACTTTTAAAGCCACCGGTGGTGACAGGCATTCAAGACCCGGTAATAGCCACACCAATGGATGAGCGCAGTGCGAGGTTGGTGATGGGTGAATTCAATGATAGAGATTGATCTGATGATATAATGATGCCGCATCGTCATTCTGCATGACTGGATGTCTATAAAATTAAATATACAGCAGTCCAACATTATAGCACTCCAATGCACTATATGGATATATATCTAAAACTGGACATCGACATCCATGTAACAGAATCCTTCTAACAGAAAGCTATATTTAGTAGAAGTAGAAATCCATGAATATCTATAATGAAGGAGAACACCATGTTCATGCCTATGAATATGTCTGTGTGTATATTCATTTCAAAATTCAAGATTGCAACCATTCATTGAATGCCACCATGCTTTTAATGTAATCTCGAATTGCAGTTGCAGTAATTTGATACTAATAAAAAAAAATCTATTCTATTTTTTTTCATTAGCAGTTGGCATCCCATAGATTCAAGATGGCTATCACTCATTGAAAGTCCCGATGCTTGAAATGCAATATTGACTTGTAGTTGCATTAATTTGATCAAAAAAACAAATCCTATTTGATTTTTCCTTCATTCAACCCATTCAAGATGGCTACCATTTACTAAATGCCACAATGCTTTCAGTGCAATGAAGAATCGTAGTTGCATTAATTTGATATCTATTATAAGAAAATGTCTATTTCATACCTTTTTCAAACACAGTTGGCACCCCATAGGTTTAGGATGGCCACCATTCATTGAATGCCACAATGCTTTAAATGCAATCTTGAAATGTAGTTGCATTAATTTTATACTGTTAAAAAAATCCAATTTAGTTGTTTTTTTCATGAAGAGTTGGCACCCCATAGGTTCAAGATGGCCACCAGTCATTGAATGCCATAATTAATGCTTAAATGCAATCTTGAATTGCAGTTGAATTAAATTTATTCCTAAAAAAAAACTTTTTTTTTTTTCTTTCATGAACAGTTGGCACCCCATACATTCAAGGTAAGGTTACCAGTCATTGCATGCCACAATGATTTAAGTGCAATCACGAATTGTAGTTGCATTAATCTGATACTAATAAAAAAACTAATTCTATTTTTTTTTTTTAATTCATGAACAGTTGGCACCCCATATATTTAAGATGACTACCATTCATTGAATGCCCCGATGCTTGAAATGCAATCTCGAATTGAAGTTGCATCAATTTAATGCTAATAAAAAACAAATTCTTATCGATTTTTCTTTCATGAATAGTTGGCACCCCATAAGGTGGCTACCATTCATATTAATGCAAATACAATGCTTTAAGTGCTATCATGAATTGTAGTTACATTAATCTGATACTAAAAAAATATATATATTCTATTTGATTTTTCTTTCATGAACAGTTGGCACCCCATAAATTGAAAATGCACCCAGCAAGCAGGTCAACAGCTATATACGGACAAGTGTACTTCCCCTGCCTGTTCTCCTTCAATGCAGAGTGAAGAGGGTGGGAGGGGGTGACCATCAACAGTGCATAAACACTTTGATTGGATGACAATGCAGTTTTTATATTACAACCCTAAATTTGTGCAACGAAAATCACCAAGAAATACGAAGTATTTTTTCCAAAGAATAGCTTTTCTAGAATGGCTCGATACTCAGAAATCCTACTGGGAATAAAAAGAAGTCAAATTCTGATTCTAAACACCTGAAAAGTGAGAAATGCTGGCGTTCACGGTTTATGTAGGAAATGTACTAAAGACACCAAAAATATGCAACAAAACCCTAATTTTCTCAAAAACTGTTCAGTAGGATTTTTTCTAACTGAGGTTCCAGTGTTTTCTACCCTCATATTACACATTGGCATAGAGAATATATTGGCACCTAGTCAGGATTTTGCCCTAGAAGCAATCTGTGAGGCAAAAAACAGCCAAAATGAGCCACTGGTCTGAAGTATAAAACTGGGCATCGATCACTATAGAGCTACAAAGAGAGAATCGATGGCCAGTAATGATAAATCTGGATCGTATAAGGGAGGAGAAGAAAAAAGGAAAGTAGTAGTTCCACGTCGGACGGCCATTGTTTGACCTCATAATGAGGGTGTAAGGGAGTGAGGGGCCCACCCAGTAAACACACTTACGTTATCTAACGTTTCAAGAACGTCATTTTTATGTCTAAATTACGTAAATTTGCTACGTTAAAATAACGTCCTAATGTAAGGGTTTATTTACGTTATAAAACCTAAATGAACGTTAAATAACGTTTAAATACGTAATGTCAACGTTATCTCCAGGTTTATTTACGTAAATTACCTACACCTGACCAAATATTAATCAATGAACGCCTAAAGAATGTAATCCAAACACGTTATATCTATAAGCCTAATAGAGCTGCATTTCATTTTACCCAAAATATAAGTATACAAAAAGTGTTTCAGAAATTCCTTTATATTCATTTTACGATACTTCTTGTTCACCTCACATTCTATGTTTTCTATATGAGTACAAATGCTTCTAGCTCTGAGAGGAGAACCCTACACCCTGAGACTTGGAGACCATCACTCTAGCTCCTTAGCCAACCGGACCTGTGCGAAAATAGCATCAAGGCAGACATACTAAGGACTGTTCCTCTACCTGTAGCAAACTCTAGATTCGTAAATACACCTCAGTTTGGGTTGGACTTGTAAACATGTTATATCCTATAACCCCAAACAGATATGTTGTCTCCGTGGCCCTATGGTTAGCATGCCTGCCTTCAAGTCATAGGTAACACCCGTGCAGATTCGAATCCTGTTATGGGCAGTTTTGTTTATGTCTGTCTTATTATTTTCTTTGAATGAGATTGGTCCAATATAAATCTATGTTTTGATGTGAAAATTGTTTCAATGTATTTAGAGGTTTATTTTGGATTATTTTGCACATGTTAAATCATGGAAAAATGCTGAACAGATCTAGATCGTAACATTTCTATATGAATCTGTGTTCAAAAACTAAGTAGTTTCTACCTATGAACTATGTTTAGAAATGTTCCACAACATATAAATGTGTGTTTATTTGGATACATGGTGATCCAACCTATTTAACCTGAATTGACCAGGTTCACTAACAAGCCCGGTTAGCTCAGTAGCTAGAGCAGTGGAGCTCACCCAAGGGTCTAGGGTTCCCTTCACAGTGCAGTCGACATATTTACTCATGTTCGTGAGAGGAATCTATTTTACCATTTTACTTAAAGAATGCAAATTTTATCATGTGGCTTCGAATCCTGTAACTGGAAATTCGTTCTTCTGTTTCGAAAATCGATTCTGCCTCTGACAATAGTCTATGTCTGTCTCTGTCTCTCTGACATGGTAAATCATAAGATATGTTCATGTCACTGATATAATACATTTTCCAAACGAATAGAAATAGATCTAGTGGGTTACAGGATTCGAACCCACATGATAAAATATACATAGCGTAAGTAAATGTGTAAATAACGTTCACAGAGGCTATTAATAACGTTCACATAACGTTTATTGACGTTTATCAACGTTTATTGACGTTCAATAACGTAAAGCAACCCTTACATTTGAACGTTTATATTACGTGCTGAAATTACGTTTATATAACGTAGGCGTGTTTACTGGGCAGTGGCGGCGGAACAGGGGGGGGGCAGGGGGCCGAGGCCCCCCCAACTTTAAATATGGGGGGGGGGCAAAGTATGTTTTGGCCCCCCAACTTTTTGGGAAACAAACTCAGAAACCCCTAGAAAACACTAATCTCATGATAAAATTCCTAAAATTTTCTCAAATGAGAAGCTCGAAGTTCGAACATCAATTCAAGTGTAAATTCTCAAAAATTTCTAAAGATCATTCAAACCACTCCGAATGCGCCAATTTGAAAGGAAAATTCCTAAATTTTCCAGGGGACGGCGGCCCCAAGACCCCTATTTTTGACTCCCTCCAACCTACACCCATTGGGTTTTGGGACCTGGCCCCCCCCGCCCCCCCCCCCCCAAACTTTATCCATCTTCCGCCGCCCCTGAGGGGGTACAGCAGCATAGCAGGAGTTGTAACTACCGGTAGTTCTCAACACTGACTTCCATAGAGGCAGATGGAAGTCCGTGTTCTCACAGATTGTTTCACCACAGACGCCCCGTGGCGTCCCTAGTTCCTTACATCACCCCCGTGTAGTGTGGAAAGTGTGCGAGCTCCGGGACATTGTTTTTGTAGTATCATCACTCAGAGATATTATAGAAGGGTTTTTTCTGTCTATAAAGATAGTACTTTGTAGGACCATTATCTAATTTTTAAATAGGCCCTACCATTTGGCTATTATACCCCCCCCCCCCCCCCATACAGTGTAAGCCTATACATTGTAGTATAGAGATTATAGATCTGGGCTGTTCCCGGGGCAATCTGGATTTAGTAGTCACATGCATAAGAGCAAGGGCATATAAAAATGGTATGGATGGGGGGTCCCCATGTCAGATGTCGCATGTCAATCTTAAGAAATGGCCATGTCATTAACGTTGAAATGGGTGGGTTGGTGTAAAGTCAATAGGATCTTTTTTATAATCCCCCAAAAATAGAGACTAGACTAACTTATCAAAATGATATCATCTAAACACTTAACGTGGGATGTGTGATACACAAGGTACCAGATACACGTGAGTTGCGGCCAGATGACTCACTACACTACATTAGGGACCTTTAGCAACCACGTAAAATCCCAATAAACGCAGACGTAGCAGTGCTAAAGACATAGGATACGTCTGGGTTAAATGAGCTACGTCGGGTTTGCTAAAGGTCCCTATTATCCTATGGTGCCCTAACTCCGGCACCCGCCGCCGGGTGTCCCACTTACACCGTCCGGACGCCTCTCGCCGCTCCCTCCGTCAGCTAGCCTCGATAGCTCAGTTGGGAGAGCGTTAGACTGAAGATCTAAAGGTCCCCGGTTCGATCCCGGGTCTGGGCAGCCCATTTTTTTCAGTCAATATCTTCAGGTTAATAAAGGGAGTAACAGATTGAACATGTTCGCAATCATGGTATATTTCAGTCTCTTAAATTCTTTTTTTTGCTACGTAGTAGGCCCTATTGAACGTAGCAATAGTGGGCCTGCCTTGGGGGGGGGGGGCGGGCATGAATGACTGCATGGGTGTTGCCTGTTGGAGTCTGGACCTTTCCCATCATTATTGGACAGCATAGATAGCAGGATGCATATTATAGCATGTTTGAATTATAAATCAATTATGCATATATATATATATATATATATATATATATATATATATATATATATATATCAATGTATATATATATATATTATATACATATATATATATATATATATATATATATATATACATATATATATATATTATATACATATATATATATATATATTATATATATATATATATATATATATATATATATATATATATATATATATATATATATATATAAATATATATATATGGGTGCAAGTCTAGATGCAAGTCTGTTCTACATTAAATGTCTAACCCTGTAAGCGTAGGTCGGGACGCAGGTATACATGTATATAGGAAACTTTACCCGGCATGCAGCAGAGCACAGTGTGCATCCAGTACTAGAGTTACACAGCAGGGACTTCCCCCATCAGCCTCCTTTAGGGAGTGCTCATTTTTTAACAACAGGGGGGGGTAAATAATTTGGACCCCTTGACCAGAAGGGGGAGGGGAATTTAGACCCCTCTTTGGGTGGTCAAAAAAAGTCAACCTGTTCAACTATGCCACAAAGGGGCGCGAC